>JAJTUV010002927.1:0-93007 GCA_021653895.1 Mastomys natalensis
GACAGTATCCTAGATTCAGCTTTGTCAAGATTTGACTTTTAATGTAATATAGGATTTTCAGAAATACATGGATATACAGATGAAAATGCAAACCTTCTTTTAAAAAAATGCTTGCAAACTGAGTACAAGAGTGTAGGACCATGAAGAGATGATTTGATCTCCTGGTGGAGCACTGGGTTTGAGATAGCCGGAGACCCAAAGGGCACATATCTCGCCACGCCCCCAGATTCCAGACTCCTGACATGCGGTTTATATCTCCATTAACCTGCACCTTGTAGACAAGTTTGGCTAAGCAGCTCCTCCCAGAGAGGTTTACATCACCATCCAGGTAGAAGGCATGACTATAGGCTTCAGCCTCGAGAAATTTCCATATTCATGAGTTGCCTAAAGGCCAGGGGGCGTAGCTAAATTAAGTTACTACTTTTCCCAGTCCCTCCTCTTTTCTCCCTTCTTATTTAAGCCAGCTCCCCCTAGCTTAAACTGGGGTTTCACCTAGAACATCTATCACACACCATGAACAATAAAACTCTTGGAACCCACAGACTTCTCATATCATTGGGGCCTGAAGTCACCAAAGCTTCCAGCCCTTGGAACTCCAGACTTTCTTGAGTTATTGGGACCTGCTGTCATGGAAAGTCCCCCAGTGTTTCCACCATGCTGTTCCAACACAAGAGCATTCCCAAAAGGTCATCCTCCATGATCAAGTAGGCTTATTCCCAGTGACATGGATGTCATTCAATTCAATTATGACAAACTGAATGACAAAAAGTCATAACCATTACGTTTGATACCAAAGAGGACTTTGACAAATGCAACTCACTTTATGGTAAAAGCTCTGAATATTCTAGAGCCATAAGGGACGCACCTCAACATAATACAGGTGATTTATATCAAGCTCACATCTAACATCTTCTAAATAGAATATCAAGGCATTTCTACTAAAATTAGGTACAGAAACAAAGGAATCTTTCCACACTACTCATTTTTGTACTAGAAGTCTAACAAATAGCAATAAGAGAACTGAAGGAGGTCAAAGTGTACAAATTTGAAAAAAGAAAAGACTTCAAACTGTCTTTATTTGCAGAATATATGTTTTATCAATAAAAGGCATGAAGAAACGTCTACTGCTAATACACATTTTTAACAGAGTAGCAGATGACAAAATCATCACCAAAAATTCATCAGCTTTCCTATATACAGAAAACAAACAAGCTAAGAGAGAAATCAGTGAATTAAGACATTTCCTCGAAAGACATAGCCTCCAAAAATCTCTTGAGTAAGAAACTTCTGTAATAAAAAATTAGTACATTAAGAAGAGCAGAAATGAGATCCCTCTTGGATCACAAAGATTAATAGAGCGAAAATGCCCATTCTTAACAAAAGCAAATGACTGAAAACAACAACAACAACAATAAAAATTTCAAAATTGCATCACCATTCTTTGCAAGTAAAAATGCAGTTTCATATGAAGACACACACACACACAGAAAACAAACAAACAACAAAACCAGAAAAACAGCCCTAAAAAGAGAAAGATGCCCTGATGGTATCACTATCTCCGATTTCTAATTTTACTAGAATCTTTCATAATGAAAACAACATGTTATTGGCTTAAAAAGAGACATATTGATCAATGGAATCAAACTGAAGTCCAGGACTTATTTCCACAGGTATGGACACCAGATTTTTTGCTAAGAAGCCAAAAATATACACTGGAGAAAAGTTAGTATCTTTTCAAAAATGTTAGTGATAAAACTGGATAGCTACATGTACAAGACTGTAAAGGAATCCACACCTGTCTCTTTTGGTAACTCCATTTGAAGTCATTTCGTTTATGTACTTCTTTTACAAAGCTTCTACTGTAGTGTGTTTCCATATGGGACACAATATTATGTCTTTTCTTTCTCATTCATTCATAAAACAAAAAGGAAACAACAACCAAAGAAAAATAAACATTCAAAGCAAACAAGGAAAAGACCAATGAGAAGACGAAATAAATCATGACAACAAAACAAAATGAAAAAATGTCCATTAACGACAGAGGACCAGAGCCATTACAAGGTCCCTTCAATTATTGGAGGTCAGGCCTCTATCCCCGCCTTCACAAGAATAGAATCACCAAGGCCCTTCTATGCTTAGAGAAGGGAGGAGATGTCAGGAGCAGCCCTGCATATACACTAAAGGCCGAAAATCAGCCATAGGCCTAAAATCAGCAAAGGCCTGACATACATGCATGCTAACACAAAATCTTGGGTCTCTGTGGAAAAACACTGAAACAGAAGGCTATAAGCTATGGTAAACAGGCAGCTTCTGTGGAAATCTACCAGCCCGAGTAGTCATAGGTCTTAAAATTGGCACCTGGGTGGACAGTACCAACTTAGATAAGGACAAGTGAATCATAGGCAGAAGTCATAGTGACCTGTCCCCTGAACCTACACCCAGCTGATACCCTGTTCTGAAAGGTATCTGTACTCCCCCTGAACACCTATGCTCTGGTGCCATTCCCTTCCCCACATCCTGCCTTATTGTGTTTATAACCTCTGTGTAAATAAGTAAATTACGATGTGATTTAAATAACTAAATAAATTAAAAAAAAACACTGAGTTCATCTTTTATTAGGTTACAAATGATCATGAGACATATTGTGGAGTGTTGTTACATGCAGTGACATTCCGCTGTAGAAAACATATTGTCCCTAGGTATATAGCATCATGTGGTTAGGGAGGAAGCTGGGAGGACTTTGATGCAAGGGAAGAATATGAACAAATATATTGTATGATAAAAAATAAACCTTCTATATATCATGCACATAATTACCATTATTGTAATGTATTAAATGAGTATTTCATATTTTTAACAACAAAATATAAAAAGTTAGCCGACTTTTAATTAATCCTATTGATTATACTTCAAACAGGAAAATTCAAAAGCAAAGTATAAATGTACTTAGGTTTTCATACATGTATATATCAATTGCTATAATTTCTCTGTATTATTTTTGCACCATTGTAACCATTTAGCAAGTATTCTATACAACATGAACTAAATACAAACGTACATAGTATGACTCACATTTCATTTATTTTTTCTTTTGGGGGAGGCTTAAAATTAGGCATTCCTCCTATAATACCCAGAAGGTATCCCATCAGATGTGCAGAATGTCCAAGAGCTTGAAAATGAACAGAACATCAAAGAACTTCAGAATCAAAATTGGTCATACAAAATACAAATGAACTATCTGTGATACTTGAAAGCTTATCATGATATTCTCTAATACTTTACAGAGGAAAGATGGAGTGGGAAAGAGAGGAAGAAAGGAGAGTCAGTATCAAAGGTACAAGAAGGTAATTGCCAATACTTTCAGAATTTATTCTAACAAATTTCAAATTCTTTTTTTTTTTTTTTTTTTTTTTTTTTTGGTTTTTCGAGACAGGGTTTCTCTGTGTAGCCTGGCTGTCCTGGAACTAACTCTGTAGACCAGGCTGGCTCGAACTCAGAAATCCACTGCCTCTGCCTCCCAAGTGCTGGGATAAAGGCGTGCGCCACCACCGCCCGGCCAAATTTCAAATTCATAGGACAGAAAGCTGTGAGGAATTCATGCAAGAGCTAATGATAGTCTTATTGTTGGAGCTGGTCATGAGCCACAATTGCTGCTTGTTTAGGAACAGTCAGCCTGCCCAGTGAGGACACTACCTTGCTTGAGCTGAGGCCTGTTTATGTTACAAAAGTCAACTGTTTTACTCAGTGTCTAATGATTTTTAATGTCAATCATACCTAAGACAACAGCACAACTTGGTGGCATATCTTCTTATCTAATGAAGTATTGGATACTCATATAATTTAATTAAAATTATGAACATGATTCTATCTCATTTAATTTAGTAATAAATGAATCATAAATATAATTATTCAATATGAGCATGAATAAACTATATTCATTTAGTATGTCACTACGGACACTTTCAAAGTAAGTATAAAATAAGTTTATAGTTTTAAAAATGATATCTAATATCTCTGTGAAAATACTTCTTCATTCTGACCTACCAGGACTGGAATCTACTACTGGTTACCAGATAGATAATTTGAGAGTGAATAAATGCTTACTTATTGTAGGACACAGCTTACATAAGACACTGTAAATGAAAGAGATGAAACCATGTGCAGTTATTTCCTTCTCCCCACACCATACCCCTCTTTCTACCCTCTCCTTGACCCTCCATAACATTCTCCACTCTTTCAGGGAAAGAGAAACAGAGACAGACAGAAAATTATATTGAAACTTAAAACATACATATGCTTTCTATTCCTGTAAAACTTTTCAGTGACATTCAAATGATTTAACTGCTGTTCCAAATTTCATAATTAATTGTATCAATGTGATTTTGAAGTTATGCAAACAAGTCATCACTACTTAGTACAGTGATATCACAGGGCCAACAGTACTTACCAATTAGTTAAAACACACTGAAATCTGATAATTATTAAAAACGGGCCATACATAATTTTTAAAAAACTTGCCTAAATAGAAGCCAGCTGAACTTGTAGGAATATGGTCAAAAATGAAGGTCATGCCAAGGATATGAATTGGCATCCCTGCTATTCCATGGATACACTGCCCGATGATGTGGAAATAGATACATTTTGATCTGTCTGGAATTGAGTTTGTGTCACAACTGATACTTCTCTTTTTATTTTCTTCTATGCACACCTCTTTTGAAAGATAAGAAATGTATTTTACTGAATTGAGTTCAAAATTAAATGTACAATTAATTTTACTACCAGCGCCATGCTTTTCTTGTTAGATTCAGAATAGTTACACAATCAATTCTTCACTATGCTCTAAATAGAAATTGCACATTAAAAGAAAATGGGAGTAAATACTGGAAGAGATACACATATATGAAATGGTGTGGTTATTTATCTGCATAGGATTACATGTACACTGATATTCTCATATACATGCACATTTATTCATACATAATGCATACTGCACTCATTTCCCAGTACATTGCATCCTGTTCTTGTGATATTTGTCTTCAGAATAAAAGCTCTTGCAATGCCCATGAGAGTCCTCATCTGAGTATTCCATCCTGGCACTTCTTTAGCAATCTTTAAATTATATGTACAGTGCTACTTTGACTTAATAATTGTCTATTTTACACCTTTGAGCTTCTACAATGTACTATTATAGTTCGTATATATGTCTCTCTAAAGTTTCATGTATTCAGTGCTTAATTCCCAATTAATATTATTTGGAGAATTCCTAGAAGTGTGTGTGTGTGTGTGTGTGTGTGTGTGTGTGTGTGTGTCACCTGCTAGTCTCTGAAAGTTATATCTTTTCCCAGATCCTTCCTGTCTTCATTTTGCTTTGTTCCCATCAGGAGTTAAACAGACTTCTTTTGCACACTTCCAGTTTTATGCCTGGCTATGGGCTCAGAGACAATGGAGACTAGCAACAGTGGAGGTAACACTCTGAAAACATGATTTAAAAAAAAAACTTACCTATTTTAAATTTTTCGTGTTTGACATTTTTCATAGCAACAAGACAACTAAGTGTACATGGGATAATAAAGACAAGATACTATTATAAAGATTTCTTTAGTTACTGTGTGGTCATGCTCCCATTTGATCTTAAAATCCATTGGATTACAGGCTATTTTTTTAATTTTCTTACATTATTATGAGGTTTGTGTATTTATACTTGCTCATTGATTGGCAGAAGTAAGTAGGTCATGCTAAACCATAACTATTATGACCACCTTGGGTGAAATTTAACACATGCTCATATAATGTTATTATAGAATCTAATAAAGTAAAACTATAACCTATTATATGATTGAAATGGTATTTGGTGTAGTTTCTGTGGAGCAATACATAACTCAATGGAAAGTGGGAAGATGCTCTAAAAATGTGATTTAACTCAGCATATTACTCCTTTTTTTTCTTTTTTAAATATTACATACCTTGTCCAATGAGTTTTTGTGACATTTTCACACATGTATATGAAGTTTTCCAATTGATTTCATATCTTTACTCTTTCTGTCTGCCTCAGATTCCCACTGATTGGCTTCCACTTTGCAACTGGATCCCTTTTCTACAGTTACAGTCTTTTTTTTTTTTTTAATTACTCAATGAGTTGCATTAGCATTGTTTACTGGACAAAAGGAGAAGAGTAATTTATAGGAATGTGGGCCATGTGCACCTTGCCAGAGACATTTCTCTCTGTGTGTCTGTCTCTGTCTATCTCTGTCTCTCTCTGTCTGTCTCTATCCCTTTCCCTCTCCCTCTCCATACTCTCTCTCTCTCTCTCTCTCTCTCTCTCTCTCTCTCTCTACACACACACACACACACACACACACACCACACCTAGCTAAGGATACATCTACAGAAATGCATGGTGAGCTAATTTTCCTTCCATGATAGGTTGTTCATAGACACTGTCTTGGATAATTGATGTGCAGACACTCACGGCTTCTATGAATTCAAGACTACAATGCCCTAAGTTCAATGTTTCACAGGACTTTTCACACCCTACACCCCATCTAGCGCTTTCCTTCTTCTGCTATATTCTGTGGTCCTTACAGAACCCATTTATGGTTGAGCCTATAACAGTCATGCTTTCTTAATTCTTACTCTTCTCATCTTTCTGGCTAATGTTTTTTAGTATATGATCCAAATATTCCTTTAAAACTCCTGTTGGAATGTTCCTGTTAACTATCTCACCTGCATATGTTTCTTCTGTAATTATCATTGACAGTGCTTTAATATTTTCTCTCTTTTGCAAATGCAAACTATCAGTAAATTTTACAACTGTAGTAAAATTATCACTTTTCCATGATCTCTACCTATACTTTTAGAGCTGATGAAATCCTGTCATGCCCTCTGGTCTGTGCCAATGCCCCAAGAAGTCCCAGGGCTCTGCACCCAATTCCAGAACCTAGAGGTGGTTGGACTCCCGGGAGCTCTAACACACCCAGAAAGATAGGATAATAAGACCACAGGATCTCAGAAGCTTGATCACACCAGAATTTCAGGATCTCAGAAGCAGCCTGACTCCAAGGAGCTCTTACACCCGGGATCTCAGGATCCCAGGATATCAGAGACAGCTGGATTCTGAGGGGAACTGACAAGATAACCAAGATAACAGGACAGACAGGCTCAAGTCAGAGATAGTGAGTGAAGGTAGAACTAGAGATAACCAGATAGGAAAAGGTAAGCACAAGCACATAAACAACAGAAACCAAGGTTACTTGGCTTTATCAGAACCTAGTTCTCCCACCACAGAAAGTCTTGAATACCCTATGACACCTGAAAAGCAAGAGCCTGATTTAAAATCACTTCTCATGTTGACAATTGAAGAATTTAAGAAGGACATAAATAACTGCCTCAAAAAAATACAGGACAACACAGGTAAACATGTAGAAGGCCTTAAAAAGGAAACAAAAAAATCCCTTAAAGAATTACAAGAAAATATAACCAAACAGGTGAAGCAATTGAACAAAACCATCCACTACATAAAAATGGAAGTAGAAACAATAAAGAAATCACAAAGAGAGACTAACCCTGGAGATAAAAAAACCTAGAAAAGAGATCAGGAGTTATGGGTTCAAGCATCACCAACAGAATACAAGAGACAGAAGAGAGAATCTCAGGTGCAGAAGATACGATGAAAAACATTGACACAACTGTCAAAGGAAATGCAAAAAGCTCCTAACCCAAAACATCCAGGAATTCCAGGATATAATGAGAAGACTAAACCTAAGGATAATAGGTATAGAAGAGAGTGGAGATTCCTCACTTAAAGAGCCAGTAAATATCTTCAATAAAATTAGAGAAGAAAACTTCCCTAACCTAAAGAAAGAGATGCCTATGTATATACAAGAAGCCTACAGAACTGCAAATAGATCAGAAAATAAATTCCTCCCATCACATAATAATAAAAACACCAAATGTAGTAAACAAAGAATATTAAAAGCAGTAAGGGAAAAAGGTCAAGTAACTTATAAAGGCAGATTAATCAGAATTACACCATACTTCTCACCAGAGATTATAAAAGCCAGAAGATCCTGGACAGATGTCATACAGACATTAAGAGAAAACAAATTCCGGCCAAGGATATTATACTCAGCAAAAGTCTCAGTTACCTTACACGGAGACACCAAGATAGTCCATGAAAAAAATCAAATTTACAAAATATCTTTCCAAAAATCTAGCCTTACAAAGGATAATAGAGGGAAAACTCCAACACAAGGAAGGAAATTATACCCTAGAAATACCAAGAAAGTAATCTTCCAACAAACCATAAAGAAGATTACCACAGGAACATATCTCCACCTTAATAACAAAAATAACAGGAAGCAACAATCACTTCTCCTTAATATTTTTTAACATCAATGAACTCAATTCCTCAATAAAAAGACATTGACTATCAGGTTGGATTCGTAAATAGCTCCCAACATTTTTTTGCATACAGGATATGCACCTCAGTGACAAAGACAGACATTACCTCAGAATAAAAGGCTGGAAAATAATTTTCCAAGCAAATGGTCCCAAGAAACAAGGTGGAGTAGCCATTCTAATATTGAATAAAATCAACTTTCAAACAAAAGTTATCAAAAAAGATAAGGGACACTTCATACTTGTCAAAGGAAAAATCAACCAAGATGAAATCTCAATTCTAAATATCTATGCTCCAAATGCAAGGCCCCCCACATTCATAAAAGAACTTTACTAAAGCTCAAAGCACACATTGCATCTCACACAATAAATAGTGGGAGAATTCAACACCCCACTCTCATCAATGGACAGATCATGGAAACAGAAACGAAACAGAGACACAGTGAAACTAACAGAAGTTATGAACCAAATGGATTTAGCAGATAACTATAGAACATTTCATCCAAAAGCAGAATATACCCTCGTCTCAGAACCTCATGGTACCTTCTCCAAAATCTACCATATAATTGGTCACAAAACAGGACTCAACAGATATAAGAGAACTGAAATAACCCCATGCATCCTATCTGATCACCATGGACTATGGCTGGTCTTCAATAATGCTAAAACCAATGGAAAGGCCACATAAACGTGGAAATGAACAACACTCTACTCAATGATAACTTGGTCAGGGAAGAAATAAAGAAAGAAATTAAAGACTTTTTAGAATTTAATGAAAATTAAGACACATCATACCAAAATATGTGGGACATTATGAAAGTAGTGCTAAGAGAAAAACTCATAGCTCTAAATGCCTACAAAACCAAACTGGACAGACCATTCACTAGCAGTTTGACTGTACACCTGAAAGCTCTAGAACAAAAAGAAGCAAATACACCAAGAGAAGGAGACAGCAGCAAATAATCAAACTAAGGGCTGAAGTCAAAAAAGTAGAAACAAAAAGAACTGTACAAAGAATCAACAAAACTGGAAACTGGTTCTTTGAGAAAATCAACAAGATAGATAAACCCCTAGCCAGACTAACTAGAGGGCACAAGACACTATCCAAATTAATAAAATCATACCTGAAAAGGGAGACATAACAACAGAAACTGAGGAAAGTAAAAAAAAAAAAAAAAACCATCAGATCCTACTACAAAAGCCTATACTTAACAAAACTGGAAAATCTGGATGAAATGGACAATTTCCTAGACAGATATCAGGTACCAAAGTTAAATCAGGATCAGATAAACCATTGAAATAATCCTATAACCCCTAAAGAAATAGCAGCAGTCATTAAAGGTTTCCCCACTAAATAAAGCCCAGACCAAATGGGTTTAGTGAAGAATTCTATCAACTCAAGAAGACCTATACCAATTCTCTATAAGTATTTCACAATAGAAACAGAAGGAACTACATAATTCGTTCTATGAAGCCACAATACACTCATACATAAATCAAACAAAGACCCAACAAAGAAAGAGAACCTCAAACCAATATCTCTTATGAATATCTGTACGAAACCCTGTGTCATTCAAAATCCAGTATAACTCCATGGTGAATAGACTCAAGAAAATCCTTCATGATAATGAGTGTCAAAAATATGTCCTCCCTCCAAGGCCATTTGCCTCTGCCTTATTCCAAGATAGTTAACTTACTTGTCTACCACTCGTAAAGATCACACTTCTCAGCTTTCCACTGACTACATTTTTTGAGACCTAACAATGAAAAATAATAATTCCTTGAGTATATTGAAGATTGTAAATAATGTGAAATATCAGCAGAATAAACTCCCAAAATGAGACTATCAAGAAGTAGGGTGTGTTTGATATTACAAATACTAATTACAGGTCTAATTTCACATTAAGTAAAGTTTAATTATAGTAAATAGTATGAGCTATGTTACTGGATTGACAGGAATTATTATTATAACATTTTAAGTAAAAGTCATATTGAAGGTGGCCAAAGCAATGTTTAGAATATCAAATACATGAAGTTGTTTTTCCTACATTCTTATACGAAAACAAGATTTCAACAGATGATCAAAAGAGTGAGAAGGACTTGGAGCTGGACAGGTCCTCAGCAATTCAGAGAACTGGGTGTTCTTCTGGAGAACCTGGATTCTGTTTCCAGCAGATAAATGTCAGCTCAAACCCATCTGGACCTCCAGGGAAACTGACAAATTATCTGGCCTAGGCAGGTATCAGCATGCATATGTTATCTATGCATAATATATATGCAAAACATTCATATGAATAAAAAATTTTAAATTTTATGGCATATAAACACCCTCCTCTTTCCCCAATTACAATTTAACCATTATAAATAAAAGCAGCAATAAATTTGAACTTAAGCCTAGTCTCCCAAACTAGCCAATTGTAGCCTGTCATGAAGTCATCCTAGCTATGGCTAACTCAGCCCTCTCACTTTAGTAATAAGTTGTGATGTGGAGATGTAAGCCCAATAAGCCATTTCTCCATGGGTTGTTTTGGTCATGGTGTTTCATCACAGCAATAGTAACGTTAACTAGAATGGTGATCCTAGCTCATGAAAAGAGAGCATGATCGTCTTCCCTCTAAATAAACAGGATTGGAAAGAGGGACCACTATGGGAGTGTTTAGGAGGAGAAGACATGGAAGTGCGTTTTCTTTGGATAAGCTAAATGACTGTATAGTCAAAAAGATTTATGCACATAATGTCAGGTAGAACAAAATGTATAAAGCATAGAAGACATGCAAAAGATTCAATAGGAAGAAAAGATTTTTACTGCTCTGATTCCTCAGCATTGATAAAAGCTTTTTATATATTAAGTTTTATGTTTTAAAACTCTCTCTCTCTCTTCTCTCTCTCTCTCTCTCTCTCTCTGTGTGTGTGTGTGTGTGTGTGTGTGTGTCTGTCTGTATGTGTTTGTGTGTGTGTGTGCATGTCTGTGTTTGTAAGTCAGTGCCATTAGAGAACTGAAGAGGGTATCAGATACAAAACAGGTCCTCTGTAAGGGTAGTATGTGTTCTTAATTACTGACTTCAATATTTGATATTTATAAGACAAATTCCTGAGGATTCTACCATTTCTGACCAGAATACAGAATATTGTTAAGAGAACAAAGTAAGGAAATGCTTTTCATTCTTTTCTCTTTTTTTCATTAGTCAACTTCTCATTGAAACAAATTTCCATTCTATAAACATAACACATTAAAACATGTGTAATATACACTTCTTACATTCTGTGCATTACATAGTATGTAACTATATTAATATTAAAATATTCTTACTTCACATTAACTACTTTTAAACATTATATTGTATAAATGTCACTAATATACCATACATTATAAACTTCAAAAACATTCATTTACACTCATATGCCCATGAATACATCTTGTTTATTCATTGTGTCTTGTCAAAACCCACCCTAACATGTATACAAAGCCTGTACATGATAAGGAAGGCCCTGGGACAATAGTGTTAGAAATATTCTCCAAGGACATTTCAGGTAGATCTTATTTCGTAGGAACCATGAAAGAGTGTGGAATCCACATTGAACAATGTCACAGCACTATTATCTTTGTAGATTCAAATGGTAGTCCAAGAGTAGGATATAGCTTTTCGAAAGGATTGCTTTTCTATTTATATCTTCATTATGTGTAGGCTTATGCCAGTATTTTAACTTATATGGGTCTGTGCTATGAATAAAAGAAACAGAATGATTAAAGTATCTGGTAGAAAATAAAAACACTTTCCAGACTTTTCTAGAGATTTGTAACATCCACAAAATTGTATAAAAGAAATAATTTTATGAATTATCCCACAATATTGCTTCTTTGAAACATCTCATTCTAGAGATAAAACAGAGCTACAGTTAGTTACTAAGCATGGTTACATAAACACACAGAAGAAAGGATACACAGATATACCTCATTATCTATTCTCAATTCCTTGAACCACTGATTTAAATCAATATTGATTTAGTACATGATAATATATTTGAAAAAAAACTCACCTATCGTTTGTCTTCCTGGATAAATAATTTGATATTTAAAGAAAGGAAAAGCAAATACAATTGATCCAAGTCCCATTAAAATGCAGGCAGCTGCCACCCATTTTGGCCTGTTCCCTTTACTTCCAAAATGGGCTATAAATACTGCCACTATGAAAGACGCAAGATAATCACTGTAGTCCATAAAATATGACTCCATCTTCGATAGAAAAAAATGAGCCTGATATATGTTTAAAGTCATATCAACAAGAGCAAATGAAGCACCTAGAAAGACAGAAGATAAAAGTCAATAAAGCTAATACTAACTGACAAAACAGGTCACTATTATGCTCAAAGAAAACTTTATACTGATACAAGTTTATTTTATGATATTATGAATCATTAAAATCTATAAAAATAACTACAATAACTTGAATGAAATATTTTTACCTGAATAAAAGAAGCTATTTTAACTACCTCTACTAGTAGTCTTAGAGATCAACTATATTTGAATCTTCTCATGACTTTTTTTAAATGCACCTTGTACCAATTTTGAAGAAGTAATAAATAATATAATGGATGTTTATCTATTTTCTCTAAATTAAAACTATATGGACATTTGAACTCAGCTTTGATTTCCAAATATAACCTTGTTCCATAGCTAGAATTCTCTACCTGAAATTTGAAGTTTCTGTACATTTTCCATCTTAAAAGAAAAATACGTAATGTATACATTTAATATACATGTTCTTAAGAACATGAAATAAATGGTAGCATTATCTGTGTACAATCACCCTGCATCATGTAAAAAAGAAAAGAAATCACAGTAAGGGGAAAAAATACAAGGAATAGCTACCAAAAGATTCCATTTCTTGGAGTGAAAACAGACAATGGTTACAAATTCAAACTCATGGTGTGTGTGCAAAGTGCAGGGTCACATGTCATTGCTGAAGCAGCAATCTCTGCTGTTGCACAATTACCTCAAACACTCCTTGGATTGCAGGGATCCAGGAATCCATAGGCTCTTCCTAAAGCTCCTAAAGCTCTGAGAACCAACTGATCCCCTGCTGGTCTACAGCCCCAGGGCCAGACTCAGGAGCACAGTGCATGTGAAACATTCAGGATTGATGCTGATAGAATATCTGTGCCCTACTTTACCTGCAAGAACCTCAGTCACTCAGTGTTGCTCCTGCTGCCAAAATCACCCCCCAAATCAGAAAACCACAGAAGATTCTGCCTACACTTTTGGTATCTACTGCCCCAGCCTCTCACTGACAATAGCTAAGTGTGAGAGCTGGCAGGAAGGAAGTGGGCAAATGTTGATTCCAGGTTAACAGGAATACTTGCAAATTAAAGTTCAGAAGTAAATCAATGGAGTTTGGGGACTACAGACAAGAAGAACGAGACTTTTTGTATTACTAAAAATTATTAGTAAAGATATGTAACTAAAATAATAGAAGAGAAGGAGAAGGAAGAGGAAGAAGAGGGAGGAGAGAATCCAGGCAGAAACCTGGTCTGTTGAGTGTTTCAAATTTATAACTTGTGAGCAGAAATCATGATGGCGATGCTGTTTTCAACTTTATCTCCAAAAGATTCAACCTGAACTTAAGTTTATCATTAAAAAATATGCACTAACTCAACACCACCTTCTCTTCAGTTCTCTATCTGGAGGTCTGAAGCTGAAATCCACAGTATGGAATGCATCCTGCCAAGCAGGGAGCCAAGACTGAAGGCAATGGCAGAGGATCAGGTTAACTGGTTTTCATTCATGTTTGGAAATTGAGTCAGAGGTCATCCACTCTCTCCTTCTCACAGTGTGTCAGCCTCATGTCTACCTCAGTGACTCCTCTCACCTGAAGAAGTCTGCTCCTCCAACTTACCATGAGTTAAGACCACTGCAACATACAAAATCATGAAGTAATCGATGTTGTTGAAACGCTGTAAAAAAGGCAAAACTATAGGGCCCAATCCTAATGGCCCCTCCTTAGAATCACTGTATCTTGGATCTATTAGCAACAGTTCTGCACTTGTAGGAGACGTTTTCTTTGTTGGGAGCCTTATAAACTTCTTCCTGGCAGCTGGAATTGTTTTCAGATACGTTCCTAGTTTCCGGAGTCTCTCAGTTTCTTGTTTGCGTTTTTCAATCTTCTCTACTATCGGATCTGCCTTCTTGTTACCTGCCTTTTGTTTCTGGACCTGGGCCATGGCTTATCTGAAGCAGCTCCGTGGATACCGCAGGTACGTTTTGAGGCACCTGTGTACTCCCTGGTCTCAGGTGACTTATTCTGTCCGTAGGAGAGCTGCCACTCTAACCTCTGAAGGGAACGTTATTCCGAGTGCAGGAAGCCAACGTCCCTACAGAATGATGTGGCAGGAGTTCCAAACCTGGATTCCATCTTCTCTGTGTCACAGATAAGGAAAGAAGAGGAAGGGGAGGAGGGAGAAGGGGAAGAGTAGAGTGAAGGTGAATATGATCAAACCATGTTGAACACAAAGTTCGAATAAATAATAAAAATATTTGAAAAAGGAACTGGGAAAAATAAATATGTAAACAACGAAGAAGAAACCAACCATCAGTATTTCCAGAGTTCCTTCACTATAGTGTCTCTGCAACAGAATTATCTCACTAAATACAAATTCACTAAAGTAATAAGTAAACCAGTAAATAAATAAATATCACGAACATGAAAAGTCTTATCCTTATCAGTTGTGATGGAAGAGCTTGAAGAACAAGCAAGAATCGGAATAAAAGATGTCAAGCAATCGCCTTGAATGAAAAGCTTACACTGAGAAAGAGTTGTCCTGAAAATTCTTCCCCAGCCAATAGCAGGAAGCAGGTGTATATTCTACTATAAATGAGGAGGACAGGTGTATATTCTACTATAAATGAGGAGGACAGGTGTATATTTTACTATAAATGAAGGCAGGGGCTGCAGAGAAGCACTAACATTCCTGGGGAAATATGTCATTTGAGAGAAGGACCATGGTATATGGTATGAAACATGTTTTATATGAAAACGAAATTTCAGATCAGTTTCCTTCTTGGGCTGAACCTGACTCACTTGTACGCTGAAGGTATCTTTCTAAGTGAGATGAACCTGTCTTCTTTCTTATGATGTAGATGTGCTGCCACCAGGAGAAACAACTAACTGAATGCAAGAAACTAATAAGCACTTCATTGAAAGAAAATATTCGTTTTTCTTACCATAAGAAATTTTATTTTTTTATCATACTCACTTCATGAGTAACAGCACATGCCTAGTTTAGTCCGGAACATACTTAGCCATAGATACCCTCTCATGTTGTATCATTATATTGATAAGCAAAAATTAAATGTGTTTCTTAGGGATAAAACATGTGGCAACGTAAGCATCATTGTCTTCCTCTGATACTAGACTGTTCATTACCTAAAGACAGAAGAAGAAAGATAGCTGTGCAAATACAAAAATCACTGACTATTTTGTTTCTAATAATAATATAAGAATCCAAGAGAAAACTACTACTGCCTATCAACAGCAGCTAATTCTGATCCTGTAAAAACAACATTTTGGGGATCTAGCATAGATTAAATTATTAGTCATCAAGTGAAATCACTTCAAAGGATAAGAAGCTATTAGAAGACAGTTCAGAGCATTCGCGTGTCTGTTTGAAAGGACACACAGATGGAAAGAGCCATGGGAAAATGGAACATGGAAGCATGCAAAAGTTTTAATGACTTACTTGTTTAGAATTACCCAAAAGTTATCTTTGTAGTTTGTTTATGGGCTATTGTGAAAGGTGTTTCAATGATTTTTTTCCCTCAGTCTGTTTGTCATTTGTACATACAAAGGCTACTACTGATTCTTGTGTGTTGATTTTGTATTCCACTGTAATGCTAAAAGTGTTTATCAGCTGCAGAAATTTCCTTGTAGTTTTGAGTTCTTCGATATATAGAATCTTATCATCTGCAAGTAAAGATAATTTGACTCCTTTCTTTTCTCTTAGTATTCCTTTGATCTCCTTCAGTTGTCTTACTGTACTAGCTAAGGGTTCAAGTACTTTCTTGAGCACATATGGGGAAAGTGGCATCTTTCTTCTATTCAAGATTAAATGGAATTGCTTTGCATTTCTTCCAGTTAATGCTGATGTTAGCTGTAGTAATGCTGTAAATTTCCTTTGTAAGTGGAGATACATCCCTTGTGTCCCTAGTAGGGAGTGTTGGATTTGTTAAAGTCCTTTTCTGTATCTAATGAGATTATCATGAGGATTTTGCATTTTAGTCTGTTTCTGAGGTAGATTAAATAAATTGAGTTATATATGCTCTCACATCTGTGTACCTATGTGATGAAACCTATTTATTCTGATGGACAATCTCTTATTTTTATGTTTGCAAGTATCTCACAGAAGACATTGTATTTTATTTGAATCTATAGCTTCTTAGAGGCACATAATATCCTGTGAAGGGTAATTCCAGTTAAAATCTTACATGAATCTAGATACAAAGAGAGATAGAAAATAGACAGGTAGATGATAGATAGATAGATAGATAGATAGATAGATAGATAGACATTGATACACAGATACATAGATGAGAAAAGGATAAAAAGAAAGAAATCTATAGAATGTTTGAGAAGGACATATGGAAACCTACTATTAAACATACATAATACCTATAAATTTAGTTATTCAACACATTCCTTCTTTCTCATACACTATCTAAACTTTTCCTACTTAAATCTACCTCCCTGTTAGTCAGTTTCCCTTCCTTCATATCACCTATATTATACTATTACCCTCCTGTCTTAGGATTTTACTGATGTGAAGAGACTCCATAATCAAGGCAACTCTTACAAGGGCAACATTGTTTTGCAGCTGATTTACAGGTTCAGAAGTTCAGTCCGTTATTATCAAAGAGGGAGTTTGGCAGCACCCAGGCAGGCATGGTGCAGGAGGAGCTCAGAGTTCAACATCTTGTTCAGAGACAAACAGGAGAAGACTGGGTTCCAGGAAGCTAGGAGGAGGATCTTAAAGCCTATGCCCACAGTGACATACTTCCTCCAACAATGTCAAAACTTCTCCAACAAGGCCACATCTCCAAATAGTACCACTCCTTGGGCCAAGCATATTCAAATCAACACACCATCCCTTATGGTCTTTTTTTCTCTCCCCAGCAATGATCCCTTTCTAGTTTCCTGAATTCCACAGGTACTCTAAATTAAACGCTCAAGTCAAGATTTTGATGTTAAGATTCATAAATGGCAAGCCTTGGTCACACAGGCCTTTAATCCCAGCACTGGGAACTCAGAACTCCAGAGGCATAAGCAATCAGAATTCTGTGAGGTGGATCTAGTCTTATTAAAACCAAGCAAACCAAACACACACACACACACACACACACACACACACACACACAGACACACACACACACACACACACACACACACACACACACACATGTACATGCAGGTATGAGTCGGAATGTGATTATTGCCTTTCTGGGTTTTGTTAATTAATGCAGTCTCCCAGATCCAGCTATATATCTGTTAATTTCATTTTTTTTAATATTTGCAGGAAATTCTATTGACATGCTTTCATCATCTATCAATCAGCTGATAGACATCTATGCTGTTTCCATGCCTTAGCTATTATGAATGCAGCATTAATGAACGTGGATGAACATGTAGAAACTTGAGTCCTTGGGGTATAAGCCCAGGAATATACAGTAGACTTACTTCTTTTTTCTGAGTCACCTCAATACTGATTTTCTTAGTGTCTGTACCAATTTGAACTGCCACCAAATTTTGTGAGAGTTCTCTGTTTCCCATATCCTTACTAGTATTTATTATCTTCTTTTCTTAGTGTGTTAGGCTTAAATAATACCATAAATAGTCATTTTAATTTTTATTTCCCTGATGGCTCCAGACAATGAACACTTTAAAGATATTTCTTACTGTCAGCATGCACCTCTTGGCAAGAGTATCCTTCATAGAGGTAAAGAGAAGGGGTAAGAGGGCAAATGGGATTGGGCAGATTGTGGAGGGGTACAGGAAGGGGGATAACATTTGAGATGTAAACGAATGGAATGATTAATAAAAAAAAATACATACTTATTACTTGTTGCATGTGTCTCTTCTTTTGCTAATTCTATCACATTCCATAGCCCACAATGAATTTTTCCTTAGTTTTTAATTTTTATTTGTTCATTTGTGTTATTATTATTTTATTATTATTATATTCACTTTATGCCTCAATTGTGCCCCTGTTCCCTGTCACAAACTTACAAACCCCTCCACCACTACCTCCTCCATTTTTTTAAGTTCCTTGCATGTTTTAGACACCAATTATTTTTAGAATGACTGGCTAGCAAATATTTGGTTTCCCATTCAGTATGCTGTCACTTCAGTCAGATGACAAATTACATTGCAGTACAAGAGCTTTTAAATTTCATTATATACCATATGCAGAATATTATTTTTCTGTTGCTTTGTGGGTTTTTTTTTTCTGTTTCCTGTTCAGAAAATTCTTACTTGAGGCTAAATCATAAAACAACTTTCAGAATTTGATGTTTAATATTGAGATTATCAATCCATTTGGAATTAGTATGTGTGGGGGATCAGGCAAAAGATTCAACTATCATTGGATTGCCTTTGGTTATCCAGTTTTCCAAACACCATTGTTAAAGATGCTATCTTTTGTCAAATTTCTGTTTTCAGTATGTTTCTCAAATCCAGCTATTAAGTCTGAGTCTATTACATCTGGATCCTCAAACCCATTCACTAATAAACCACTGATAAGTGTGTCGTTTTTTTTTGTACTATGCTATGTTTCTTACTATAGTTCTCTAATATAGCTTGTAACCAGGAATGGTGATCCCTCCAGGAGTTTTACCTTTTGTCTGTTGTTTTTTCTGCACAGATTTTAAGATTGATTTATATTTCTGTGCAGAATTGTGTTGAAATTTGGATGAGGTTTACAGAGAATAAGTACAATTTTTAGTAGAAAGCATTTTCTACAATATTAATCTTACAAATTGGCGTGTATAAGGGGTCTTTTCATCTTGTATTTCATTCTTTAGTGTTTTAAAATTTTCACAATATATCTATTTCACTTTCTTGCTTTATATCAAGGTTTGTGTATTTGTTCACTGTAAGATTACTGGAAATGACATTGTTTTCCTGATTTCTTTCTTAGTATGCCTTTGTTCTACAGGCAAACAATGGATTTGAATATGCTAATTTGTAAATTCCACTTTGGTGAATGTGATATTCATCTCTAAGAATTTCCTATTGTCTTTGAAATTTACAATCAGCTTATCTACAAGTAGGGATACTGTGACTTCTTCCTTTCTATTTGTATGCCTCTTATTTCCTCCTCCTGTGTTACTGCTTTAGTTAGAACTTCACACACTGTAGCACTGCACTGAATGTAAGTGGTGACACTGAACACTGTCTTTATCCTAATCTTCAGGGAAATACTTTGAGTTCTTCTTCATTTAATATGATGCTAGCAATATGTCATGGACAGTCTCTATTATGCTGAGATATAGTCATTCCAGTGTTGCTGTGAAAGGATGTTGACAACATGTTGATAAAGTCCAAATTTTGTCAAAGACAATTTTGTATTAACTAAAATGATTAATTGATTTTTGTTCTGGCATTCTTTTATATCATTAATTGCATTTACTGATTTACTCATAGGAGGCTTCTATGAATGAATCCATGAAATCAAGCCAATTTAACTATGATGAGTGTTCTGCTGTGTGTGTTCTTAAATGTTTTATTGAAAAACATTCCTTTAATGTTCATCAGGCACATTGGCTAATAACTATGTCTCTTGGTTTTGGTGGCATGATAACTGGTGCTTTCATTTTTTCTTTTATGGGATAATTGGGTAGGATTAGACATAGTTCTTTGAAAGTCTGAAAAACAGTGGGATACAAAAAGTCCTGAGTGTTTACATGGAAATGTTTAATTTGTCATAGGTTTTAATTGAATATTTAAATTTCCTAGTTAGTCTTGATTTTCCTTTGGTGGAAGATACACATCTAAATACGTATCCTGGGTTTTTAGATTTTCATATTTAGTAGAATATCAATTTTCAAAGTACATCCTCATAGTTCTTTAAATTTATTTGGTGTTGTAATGTCTCTCTTTTAATCTCTAATTTTAAAAGTTTATCTTCTGTCTCTTTCAGATAATTTGGCTAAGAGTGTGTAAACGTTGTTAATTTTTTCTTTTTTATTTGAAAATAGATTATTTTCTCACATAATATATTTCCAATATTATTTTCTCTCCCTTTAATTCTACTAGTTCCTTCCCACTTGTCCTCTCATCTGGATTTACTTCCTTATTACCTCTCATTACAATATAAACAGGCTAAAATGTGTAGTGATGAAATAAATATAATTAATATAAGAAAATGTAGTTAGATAAAACAAAACCCAATACATTGGAATTGATACTATTTCAATAGATTATATTCTCAATAATTTCACTCAAAATGATATAATCGTTCTGTGATAAGAGGTTTGTATTTTCTTGTTTGTGTTAATTTTTTTAATTGTAGCCATTGCATCCCCTTCTTTGTCCCCCCTCCCACAGTTCTTCATCCCATTCCTCTTTCTTCTTGCCTAATAGAGGGTGCTGCTTCTGTCTCAGTCAGCGGCTGGCAGGGCCTCTCAGAGGACAACCATGCCAGGCTCCCCTCTGTAAGCACATCATAGCATCAGTAAGTGTCAGGCCATGGGACCCTTCCATGAGATGGATCCTAAGTCGGGCCAGTTATTGAATAGCCTTTTCTTCAGTACCTTCTCCAACTTCTTTGTCCATGAAGTTCTTTTAGATAGGAATAGTTCTGTGTCAGAAATTTAGTCTATGGTTTAGTAACCCTGTCCCTCCACTTGAGGCCCTATCTATCTAATGGAGGTGGACTTTTCATGTTCCCTCTCCCCATTGCAGGGCATTTTGGCTAAGTTCACCCCCATTGAGGCCTGAGAGTCTCTCACCTCCCTGGTCTCTGAAACTTTCTAGAGGGTTCCCCCACCTTCCACCCCCAGAGGCTCCATATTTCTTGTCATTTTCCTGGTCCACTGGGCTTGTCTCCTGTCCCTCTTGCCCTTGCCACCATTCCTTGCCATACTGAAATTGGTTCCCCCTTTCCTCTCCCCCGTCCCCTTCCTGCTCCCATCCAGGTCCTCTCTCCTACCTTCCAAGATTATTTTGTTTCCCCTACTAAGTGGGATTGAAGCATTCTCTTTTGGGCCTTTATGCTTGTTACACATCTTATATTCTGTGGGTTTTATCCTAGGTAATCAGTACTTTTTGGTTAATACTTATCAAGTGAGTTTATACCTTGCATGTCTTTTTGAGTCTGGTTTAACTTACACAGCATGATATTTTCTAGTTCGATCCATTTGTCTGCAAAATTCATGATGTTCTTGTTTTTAATAGTTCAATAGGATTGTATTAAATAAATGGACAACATTTATCCAATCCTCATTTGAGGAACATCTGGGTTGTTTCCAACTTCTGGAGGTTATAAATAAGGAAGTGGAGCACATGTCCTTGTTACTGGTATGACATGGCATCTTTCAGGTATATGCCCAAGATTTGCACAGCTGGGTCTTCAGGTAGAACTCTTTTCAATGTTTCTGAGGAAATGCCAGATTGATCTCAAGAAATGGGATGTAAAAGGTTTCAATCCAACCAGCAATGGAGGAGTGTTCCTCTTTCATCCTTGCCAGTAGGTGTTGTCATTTGAGTTTTTTATCATAGCCATTGTGTTGATGTAAAAAGGAGTCGGGGTCTTTTTGATTTGCCTTTCCCTGATGACAAATGACTTTGAACATTTCTTTAATTGCTTCTCAGACATTCAGTACTTTTCTGCTGGGAATTATCTGTTCAGCTTTGTAACCAAGTTTTTAATTGGATTATTTGGTTTTTTTGAGGTTAACTTCTTAAGTTCTTTATATATTTTGGATATGAGCCCTCTATTAAATGTAAGGTTAGTAAAGTTTTATTCTAATCTGTATGTTGCCTATTTGTCTTATTGATGTTGTCTTTTGCTTTATAGAAGCTTTTTCAGTTTCATGAGTTCCCATGTATCAGTTGTTGATCTAGAGTCATCAGTGTTCTGTTCAGGAAATTTCCCCTATGTCAATGAGCTTGAGGCTCTTTCCCACTTTCTATTCAATTAGATTCAGTGTAACAATCATCTGTCTTCAATACTTCCCCACATCAATGAACTCAGTTCCCCAATAAAAAGACACAGGTCAACAGACTGGATAAATAATCCCATGCATTCTATCAGATGACCCTGGACTAAGGCTGGTCTTCATTAACAACAAAAACAACAGAAAGTCCACATACTCAGGAAACTTAACAACTCTTTTTTTTTTTTTCAATGATAAGTTGGTAAAGGAAGAATTAAAGAAACAAAGACTTTATAGAAGTCAATGAAAATCAAGATGCATCATATCAAACTTATGGATATTGAAAGCAGTGTTAAGAGGAAAATTCATAGCACTAGTACCTTCATAAAGAAATTGGAGAGATATCATACAAACAACTTAACAGTACACTTGAAAGTTCTAGAACAAAGAAACCATTGTTACCATGTTAATTCTACCAGTCGACTAGCATGGGCGATCTCTCCATTTTCTGAGGTCTTCTTTGATTTCTTTCTCTTTTTTTTCACTCTTTAATTGGATGTTTTATTTATTTTTATATCAGATGTCATCCTCTTTATCCATTTCCCCACCCCCAGAAACTCCTTATGCAATCCTCCTCCTCGTTTTGCTTTCTTGAGAGACTTGAAGTTCTTACCATACAGATCTTTCACTTGTTTGATTAGAGTTACCAAGATATTTTATATTACTTGTGGCTATTGTGAAGCTAGTTGTTTCTCTAATTTCCCTCTCAGCCTATCTATCATTTGTATAAGGAACTCTATTGATGTATCTGAGTTAATTTATATCCAACCACTTTGCTTAAGTTGTTTATCAGCTGGGGAATTTCTCTGGTAGAATTTTTTTTTTTTTTTTTTTTGAATCATTCAGCTTTATTTACAGGACAATGGGAACAGAGCTGTTGAGCACAAAGGTCTTATGAGTCAGTATTTATCCTGAAACATAAAACCAGCATTTGATAAGAATTATGGATACTTGCAATGTACTTCCAATCTGTAGGTATAATATAGGATAAAGAACATGTAGTCTCGTGGCTCAGTTTGTAAAACACTCTTTTAAGTACAACTTGTCTGAATTTGTTCATTTGAATAAAATAAACAGAATGCCGTCAGCTTTATTACATATTTTGAGGGCTATTGTACACACCTTAATTAGTTTCCCTTTGAAATGCATTATTTCTCTATCTACGAAAGTATTATACAACACTATAGTCTTCTGGATTCCACACTTGGCTTCATCCTGTAATATTTGATGGTAAACAAGGAAAAGTTTAATGGAAACTATCCTACACCGTCACATTTTAGAATTTCACCAAGTATAAATAGTTGACATTATCTAAGATTTGAACATTGCATTAAGGATTTCACAAGTTATTCATAATTGTATTAATTCTCTAGTGTGGAGGCACAAAGGTTGCAAAGAATATACCCTGGATAAAACATATGCCACATTTTCCCCAACAGAAAAACTTTCCCCACTAAAAACTTTAGATGTTTCCTCTGACTTGAAATGAAGTGAAAGATATTGCCACATGCATTACATTTGTTAAGATTTTCACCAGTGCCAATTCTCTGTTCAATTCTAACAGATATGCCAAAAGTAAAGGATTTACACTTTATAAACATTTGAAAGTTTCCCTCAATGGGCAATGATGGGGGATGCCTTTAATACTAGCACTTGGGAAGCAGAGGCAGCTGAATTTCTGAGCTTGAGGCCAGCCTGGTCTACAGAGTTAGTTCCAGGGCAGCCAGGGCTATCCTGTCTTGAAAAATTAAAAAAAGAAAAAAAAAATCGCTTTTTTAAGTATTGTCTAATAAATTTTAAGATGATATTTCTTGGTAGAGGGTTGTCTCATTTACTTCATTCATAAAGTTTCTATACTGTATGAAATCTCTGATAATTTCACACACTGACACTGTGGGTAACGCATTTTTCATAAACACAATATTTGTAAGGTTTATCTCACGTATGCCTTCTCTGATGCATTCTGAGACTAACTATACGGTAAAGTGTTTGTCACATTTGTGGCATTTGTAAGATTTCTCTCCTGTATGAATTCTCTGATGAATTCTCAGTTTTCCATTTTCAGTAAAGCATTTGCCACATTCAGTGCATTTGTAAGGTTTCTATCCTGTATGAATTCTCTGATGAATACTACATGAGATTCTCTGGAAAAGCATTTGTCACATTCAGTACACTTGTAAGGTTTCTCTCCTGTATGAATTCTCTGATGAACACTCAGCTGTGATCGTTGGGCAAAGTATTTGTCACATTCACAACATTGTAAGGTTTCTCTCCTGTATGAATTCTCTGATGAATACTACGATGAGATTCTCTGGAAAAGCATTTGCCACATTCAGTACATTTGTAAGATTTCTCTCCTGTATGAATTCTCTGATGAATTCTCAGTTTTCCATTTTCAGTAAAGCATTTTGCCACATTCATTGCATTTGTAAGGTTTCTCTCCTGTATGAATTCTCTGATGATTCTCAGACTGCCTTTTAGTGTAAAGCATTTGTCACATTCAGTGCACTTGTAAGGTTTCTCTCCTGTATGAATTCTCTGATGAACACTCAGCTGTGATGGTTGGGCAAAGTATTTGTCACATTCACAACATTTGTAAGGTTTTTCTCCTGTATGAATTCTCTGATGAATCCTAAGACTGGGTTTTTGGGCAAAGCACTTGTCACATTCAAAGCATTTGTAAATTTTCCCTCGTTTATGAAATCTCTGGTGCCTGCTAAGTTTGAATTTTTGTGTAAAACATTTTTCACATTCACTACATTTGTGAGGTTTCTTTCCTTGATAAATGCTCTGCTGACTTTCAAGACTGTCTCTCTGTGTAAAGCAGTTGTCAGATTCACTACAGTTGAAAGGATTCACTCCACTATTGTTTTGTTTCACCAATGGTTTATGTTTAGAGAGAAAAACCTTATCAAAGTCTGTATTCCTATTGTGTTCTTTCTTTCCTATGTGGATTCCTTGATTGAGTCTAATGATTGAACACACATTTAAACTGTTTGCACATTCTTTACACTTGCAAACTTCTTCGGTGTTCCCAGTTTTAGGAATTCTTAAATTTGAGAATTGAGATGCATCTCTGTCGTGAGTTTCATAAGGTGTACTTTGGGTAGATTCATGAATCCTAATGCTAAGTTCAATGCATTTAGAAGACTTTTCTTGGATATTCACATGCTCATGATTCAAGACCTTCCCATACATTCCACATAGGCGATGATTTTCCACAAACAATAGATTGTTGTAATTCTCCAACATGACATCCATGTACAATGCCCTCTGAGCAAAATCGAGACATTCCCATTCCTCCAGTGAGAAGTCCACAGCCACATCCTTAAAGGTTAACAGACCCTGTGGAGTGTTTATCCAAGAAGCACTCATTGTTTTTGTTCTTCTTCTCCTAGGTACTGGATCTTTCTTAGAGTCTCCTTGGCCTTTACCAATCAGGGTTCTTAGTTTTGATTTTCAGTTATGCAGATCTGGCTGAGCATATAGAGACGTCACTGGGCTCCCACCACAAGTTCCTGACCAAGAGGCAGCTGAAGTACTCTCTGGTAGAATTTTGATGATTGATTATGTATACTATCAAATTATCTAAAAATAGTGATATCTTGACCTCTTTGCCAATTTTTATCCTCTTGATCTGCTTTTGTTTTCTTATTGCTCTGGTTAGAACTTTAAATACTATATTGAATAGATATGTGGACAGTGGGCATCCTTGTCTTGTCCCTGTTTTTTGTGGGATTGCTTCAAATATTTCTCCATTTAATTTGATGTTGGCTGTTGGTTTGCTATATATTGCTTTTTATTATGTTTAGGGCCTTGAATTTCTGATTTCTCCTGGACTTTTAAAATGAAGGGGTGTTATACTTTATCAAATGCTTTTTTAGCATCTAATGAAATGATCATGTGTTTTTTTTCTTTGAGTTTGTGGACTACAGGCTTTTAAAGTAAAACCTAATGATTCTTTGAATTTCCACAGGCCAAATTTTAACACAAAGATGGGGTTTGGGCACAAAATCCTACTCTTTGCTTTTCATCTATTGGCAAATTTTATCTTCTGAGAGAGGAAGAAAAAGATTTTTTTTGGTTTTTTTTTTGGTTTTTGATTTTCCTAAGAGTGTAGCCCCTAGTAAATTGACCATTATCCAATGAATGACCATTTATCAAGGAATATTTGGACAGTGGAAACCGGTGATGAACAACTTAGAAGAGAAAACACACACACACACACACACACACACACACACACACACACACACACACACAGATGACATTGTTAAGGAAAGAGTTTGGATTTTGGAAATGATGAGAGGCAAGAAGTAAACATGATAAAAACACATTATACAAACCACTCAGAGAATTTAAAATTCATGTAAAAGTTAAAAATACATGAAAGAGTATTTAGATATAGTAGATCTTGCAGAGCAAATGATTATCTAAGTTACATTTTTCTTCCAAAGCAAGACATAGAATCTTCTAGTTTGTTTCTACTTTAAGAATATCACTGCCATCTGCCCTTCTGTGCTTCTACTGTGCCAGTTTTGTTATAATCCTTACCACTTATGGAGATAGTGACATGTTTATACCCTCTACTGTATCATTCACCCTTCAGCAATACGCATGCTGTCCTACTCAGTTTGTATCCATGGCACTAGGTCTTGGAAGATAATATTTTTGACATTAATAATAGATTAATTATATGCAGACAGTTTGATCAAATGTCAGACATGGTGTTAAATTTTAACATGATCTTGAACACTCAGTCTAGTGGGGAAACTTGTAAAATCTTGGTTTAAAACAACTCTTAAAGAGACTTAAGCCCAAATATAAAATTAAGAAATACTTTTATTTTTAGAGTTGAAGAGTTGGCTCCATGGAAAAAACAGATGCTGCATAAACCAATCTAGCACCTATATACTAAGGATAACCAGGCAGCGGTTGCACAACTTATTTTAGCATCTGAGTTTCTGAAACAGGGAATCCTTAAGATCAAGCTTACTTGCTATTCAAACTAAATTATCAGTGAGTCCTGGGTTCAGCAAGAGCAACTGCCTTAGTAAATAAAATAGAAAATGATGAGGAAGGAAGCTATCTAAAGTCAACCTCTGGCCTCTCCACACATGGATACAAAAGTGTTCATACACCTGTACACATGGACATCCACACATGTAAGGAAATGCATACACACATGCACATTCATAAGAAATGTATAGAGTGTATCTCACATTGGTCTGTAGCCTCCATATATGCATTCACATTTGGTTATACTGGCATGTGTATGAGCACATACATATATACATCATACACACACACACACACACAGAGAGAGAGAGAGAGAGAGAGAGAGAGAGAGAGAGAGAGAAAGAGAGAGAGTAAAATGTTATTCACGAAAATCCATGAAAGTCTGGTGATAAGGGTAAGAAATGAAGTAGTTCTGTCCCTCACTCTTCTCATAGTCAAGAGACGCAAGCATTCACTTTGGAAAGATCCAGTAAAAAGTAAAGAGACCTTTAGTCCCAGCTAACACACCAAATGCTTTTTGCCCTCCAACTCTTCACATCCTTCCTTAGTCTCTTGTTACTGCTGATTCAGTGTCTTCTCCAAGAATCTTCTTCTATCCATGCCAACTCATGAACTAAAGAGTCTATACAGATATTATACCCAGAGAGTTATGAAGCTCGGGAGCATGCTTTCTTGATGCAATTTCATACCAATAACCTACATTTTTAAGGGAAAAGAGATAGTTATAAATGACCACAGAAAACACGGTTCCATTCATATGCAAGTCCAGTATTTGCTTAGTATTTGCATAGGCCAGAGGGATGGAATCAAGTTTAAGAAAGAGTGATAACTATACAATAACACATTTTTAATTAATAGACTATTCTAATTTTTATCTTGATTATTGTGTACCTGCAAATATATCAAAACTACTAAATTGGGTGAGTTTCATTTAAGTACAATTTTCCAAAATAAAAACAAACTCAAAACATGAATAGAATAAACCTACCTGCAAAGCTCCTAACTCATACATTTGCTAGGAGCCAAGAAGCAGGAGTGCTCTAATTGGAAGCTAATAGAAACTGATAGGCAGCCCAAAATTCTGTGGTTTTGTTGCATTTACCCTTCTTTGTAATCTAGTTATTTTATATCTTTCTACAATGCTCAAAATTATAATTTTATCACAGTCACAAAAAACAAGATTCCATCAAAGATGTTCTCATATTTTGTTGAAGCTCTTCCGCCAATATATCTTCTTGGCTACATTAGAGTAACAAATTCTAGATTTATTTCATTACATGAATTAAATATAAGATTATTCTGTGTATATTTTTATATTACATGCAGTAAAATATTGGATCCAGATATACTGGATGTCATCGTTTTAAAAACTCCACATCCAGCTACTCTCCAAGAAATATAGGTAGAAGTTTCTATCTAGCATACTCAAAGAAAAACTATTTATATATACAGAGTCATAACAGGAACATTAGAACCATATTAATGATGTAACCTTCAAGGACAGATTTACTTTCATCTGACTTAAAGGAAATATATAATTTATAAATATATGCATATTTATGCTCATGAATATGCTATAGCTCAGAGTGTTCTTCTGTCTAACAAGGATACTTAATTCTTTAATATTTAATGGTAAATATTAATAACCTGTATACAAAAGAGAGATGACATTTATTTATGTTCTTCTTGATTTTTACCAGAAACAAAAATGTAAGAAAAGTGTCCCATTATGAAATAAAAAGATTGGGGGAGAGATAATTTGTAAAGATTTCCATTTCTCTGCCTTTGTTTGAGCTTTTCATTATGAAACCAAATATTATTCCTGATAGATTCATCTAATTGAGCCTCTTACATGCATACAATTTTATTGGAAAATCTTATGAATCACATTCTTAAAATACAAGAAAGACAAAAGCAAATTTCTATATATCAGATTTGTTTAATATTAAAACATTTTATATATAATGTAATCTAAGGTCCTTAATAATTCAGCAATGAATTTGCATAAAGACAGCCATTTTATATGTATAGCTAATTACTTCTCAGATACATACATTCTTAGTTTGCTATCTTATTCTGTGATAAAATGTGTTCCCCAAAAGCAACAAGGAAGAACTCTATTTGTGTGACAGGTTCCAGTCCATTATTAGGTAGAAAGTCAGGGCAAGAAGTTGGAGGCAGGAACTGAAGTAGAGGACATGAAAGATTTGTGTGCTTCTGCTTTTATATATTTATTTTTAATTTGTTTTTTAACACTGAGAACCACTTGCCAAGGACACATCCTCTCTCCCCAGAATTGAGCCATCCTATTTCAATAATTAATTAAGAAAAGTCTCTGCACACTTTCTTCTAGTGATATTGATATAGCCTTTTCTCAATTGATGTTCCTTTTCCCAGATGATATTATCCATATCCCAGTTGGTATTAACTAACCAGGATATTTATAATTGCATACATATTACAAACAAGCTATAAGTTATTGTAGTCTTTCTCTAAAATTTATATGTGTCTTGCTCAAGTCAAAGTTCTGAAGTCTCTGTGTATTTTTCAAGAACATTGTTTCAGTCAGGATTTCTGTTCCTGCACAAACATTGGAAACAAGCTGGGAAGGAAAGCGATTATTCAGCTTACATATTCACAATGCTGTTCATCACCAATGTGATGTCAGGACTGGAACTTACACAGGTCAGGAAGCAGTAGCTGATGCAGAAACCATGAAGGGATGTTACTTACTGACTTGCTTCCCTGACTTGCTCAGTTTGCTTTCTTAGAGAACTCAAGACTACCAGCCCAGGGATGGCACCACCAACAATAGGCCCTCCTACTTGATAAATAATTGAGAAAATAGCTTACAGTTGGGTCTCATGGAGGCATTCCCTAAACTGAAGCTCCTTTCTCTGTGATAATTCCAGCTTGTGTCAAGTTGACACACAAAACCAGCCAGTACAAACACCATGGACATCTTACAGCATGTTGTCTTCTGTGTATGATCTCCTACTCAGCAATGCATTTGGCAGATTCATCCTGCTTTGTGAAGTTCCTTCTTTTCAACTGTTGTTACTGTTCCATGCTAAGTGAAGCACAGTTTGCTCTCCAAGTGAAGTGCAGTTCTCAGATTGGGTGAATATAAATAAAACTGTTATGAGTATGTTCATATTGATGTATATATACATGTATAATTTTATTTACCTTGGATAAGCATAACAGACTAGAACTTCTATGTATTCTTGTAATACAAAGGACTTGTACAACTTGACATAAGGAACAAATCTATAAATAATAAGCAAAATATCTGGACAAGTAGTTTGGCAAAGATAATATAAAGTGAGCTAAGAAGCATATTTGCAAACTTGTTTGCCATCATTATTATTTTTACAAAAGGAAAACCATACAATTAAGGTGGAGGGAGATGTCCCATTTGGAAACTGCATGGTATGCAAACATGGTGGATGTGTTGGTATCCTCAGCACCCAAGGGGGTGGGGGAAAGTCAGCTATGGCATGAGTGTATAACACTAGTTAGCACTATTAATGATGGAGTAAAGCTGGAGTCAAGTGAGAAGAAATGAGTCAGGGCTAGGCCTGTTACTGAAGTCCACTGGCCAGCCAGCCTAACTGAAGCATAAGCTTTAGCAAGAGACCCTGTCTCAAAAACATAGGTAAAGGGTTATGTGGAAATACATCCTTGATCTTTGACCTCCACATGTACCTGTGTACACAAATGCCCTACACACACAAACAAGCACATATACCCCTACTGACACATACACACAAACACACACACACACTCATACTCACACACATAACAAATAAAAACTACAATGAAATATGATGATATATATTAGCATAAGAAAATGAAAGAGTAGCAAAATTCTCAACAGGAGGTGATTTAATCTCCTGAATTTTCATGTGCTACCATTGGAGGTAAAAAGTTATTTAGCTATTAGAAAAGAATTTGGGATATTTCTAAATTACCTAAAACCAGTATAAAACAAATGGATCCTTCTAGTCTATAAATAGGAGGGAAATATCCAAATAGAAAATTTTAACTTTACAGTTATTTAGGCATTTTTATTTCCTTTTGTATCTTTCTAAATGGCAGATTATAATTTGGGGATAGAAAAAAACAAAGAGACAGTTAAATGAAATGAAGTAAACACTGTTCTAAATACTGTTATTTGGTAGAGGATAAAAATAGGGAGAAAATACTTTGTGCTGTGGGGCAAATCCTAGGTGCTGACTCATGAAAACACTAGTGTTCTCCAAGTTACAATGGTAAGTTAAAACAGAGGTCCACGAAAGCAGGGGCCTCCTGCTTTTGAATTCATAAGGAGTTCTTTTCTCTTTTCTTTCTTTTCTCTTTATGTTAGTAGTAATATATGTTATGTTTTGGATATTAACTGTATGCTATATATCAAAGGCTTGAATGCCAGTTTATAGCATTACTAGGAATGGTAGAAACTCTTTGTTAGGTGGCATGGGTCACTGGGGATGTGACCCTCAAGGGTCTATCTTGTCTCCTACCCTTCTATCTCTTTCTTCTTGTTTACCATGTGTTAAACACCTGGTGCTGTCACTGTTCTACCTGAAGGATGTTCTGTCTTGCCCTGGGCCTAAAAATAATGGAGCCAGCTAACTGAGCATTACAACCTTTTACATTAGGAGCCAAAATCTACTTTCCTTCCTTTTAAATTGTCCCCTTTCTTTGTATTTTACCACATGGATACAAAGTTAAGTATAACAATATAAAATTAAATGTGGTGGAAGATGATTTGTAGCACTTTAACCCTAGAATTTTTATTCACCTATTCATTTACTACAGTATGGGTCAGATATAAAACCAGGCCCAGTACATACAATAAAAAAAAATACAGTGCTTATGTTATAGAAGTTCACCTTTATTTTGTGTCTGACAGCATGAATATATACAAGTAAAATGATTAAAACTTCAAAATTAAATACAAAATTAAATTAAAATTTAAAAGTGCAAAAAGTAAAATTCTCATTCTATAGACTGGTAAAACTACTATAAGCAAACCATTTCTCAAAGTTAATTTATAGTGTGTGTCTCTGTATGGCTGTGTGTGTGTATATGTGTCTATATGTGTATGTTGTATGTATGTATGTATGGCTGTGTGTGTGTATATGTGTCTATATATGTATGTATGCATGTATGTATGGCTGTGTGTGTATATATGTGTCTATATGTGTATGTATGTATGTATGTATGTATGTATGGCTGTGTGTGTATATATGTGTCTATATGTGTATGTATGTAGGATGTATGGCTGTGTGTGTTATATGTGTCTATATGTGTTGTATGTATGTGTATGTTATTCATGTGTGTTTATTGTGCCTGTATATGCATCCTGGGCACAGATGATGTATATGCATGTGTGTGTGTGTGTGTGTGTTATGTGTGTGTCTGTGTCTGTTTGTGTTTCTGTGTGTATGTACATGTCTGTGTGTATGTATGGGTGTACGTCTGTGTTATGTATGTGTCTGTGTGTGTATTGTCTGTGTGTGTATTGTGTGTGTGTGCATGTGTGTGGGGTCTGTGTACATATATGTATGTGTGTGTATGTCTTTGTAGGTGCGTAGTGTGTAGTGTGTCAATGAAGTACATGTAAATTTGTGCTTGTATGCATACATATTCTTCTCTGCTCTATATATTCTTCCTATCCCTTCCTTGTGTGATTGATTTGACAGGCTATTACAAGGAAGTTATTGAACTGGACTGCTTTGTACATGAAGCATTAGCTTTCTGAATGTTAATTTTCTTGGATTCTGTAATCAAAAGCAATAAGATGCTTGTTTCTGTCACTGCTGTTCTTCCTATTTGAGTAGGGATCTTCTTGCAGCAGTTGACTGTTGAGAGCAGATCAGTTTCAAGCTACTAAAACAATACTTGTTTGTGTCTTCTTATTTAGCCTTTCTGTTTGGTATTTTGGGTAGTCATTTTTATTTTACTGCTTAATACAAGATTTCCCAAATGCTTCTTTCTTTTACACAGTAAGATAGGTCAAATCATATACTGAACTCAGTTCTTGTTTGTATATCTCCCTGTCATTTCCTGGAATTCATGTTGGTCTCTTGTGGTATACATTTTTTTTAGTTTTGAAAAATATACAAAATAAACATAAACATCCTCATCCAGATATGCTTTTCTGGGACACAATTTTTAATCATGAAAATTGTCAGAGACAAGAGAAGTTGCTGAAATCCTAATAGATTGTCTTCTGTCCTTAGGTAAAACAAGATCATTCCCTAAAAATAATTTGACTTTTAAGAAGTAAGATATAAATCATATTAATGCAGTGAACATTTATAGAGGAAACATGGTAAAATTTAAGTTTCATAGTTTTCAAAATAGTTTGTTAGAATTCAGAAACTTGTTTTAGATTTTAATCTGTAGATGATTTAAGATAATATAATGACCATTTTGTAAACATTCCAGATTATCTTGTTTGGAAAAGGAGAGCTGGGCAGCCTCTGTTGCCTGTTGCTATTCTTTCCTGAAGGATATGAACAAGGAGACCAGTGCAGTTAATCAGGAAATTCACTTTGTCCTTCCTTCTGGACATAATTCACACCACATCACTCTACCAGGAACACTTGGGTAGGGAGGAGGCTTTGGTAGAGATTGTGTGTTCTCACTAGAAATCCTGAATCAGCATGGAGCCATCAATTCACTTTCCATCTTTCCGCAGATTACCATTCTGGAAGCTCATATCCTGCATTGTATATATAAAGGATTGTGGATAAAAGGTTTAATTTAACATAAAAAAGATTGAAGAATAGGTGTAATTATGTACATTGATACATTATTTCTCTGGATTTTATTTTTCATACATACGAAATTTGCACCAGCAAGGACATAAAATATTTTCTTGATTTTTCCAAGTTAGTTACACAATGACAATTCTAGCATATGAATTTTGAAATACTATCATAATATGAAATTTAATTTTGAAACCCATTCAGAATTAATAAACTACTGAACTTTAAGTCAGTATTGCATTTAGAAAGCACACAGCATGCATAGAATAAAAGAAAGACTAGGAACTAAGGAAAAGATAAAACTTCCAGATTCTCTCTGGCTGGACAAGCTTAAACCTATTTTCTCTGGCTAAGCCTGACCTGTTGCCTTACCTACAACTTCTAACAGAAACTTGAGAACCAAGAACCAAAAATTAAGCACATGGACTTTTGATGGGCATTCCATATTCAAAGTGTAACTTTCTTTAATTGAAAGTAATTCTTGGGCATCTAGAATTTTTTCTTTTATAGAACAGCATTTTTTTCCTTATTTTATTTTTTTCAATTAATCATTTCATTTTTTTACATTTCAAATGATATTCTTCCTCTTGGATACCCCCCCACACACACACACACAAAACCTCATCCTATTTTCCCTCTTCTCCCTCACCTTTGCCTCTATGAGGGTGCTCCTCTACACACTCACCCACTCCTGTCTCACCCCTCTAGCATCCCTATCTCCTGGGGCATCAAGCCTCTCTCTCCTGCTACTGATGTCAGACAATCCCATCCTCTACTACATATGTGTCTGGAGTCCTGGTTCCCTCCATGTATATTCTTTGGTTGGTGGTTTAGTCTCTGGGAACTCTGGGTGGTCCAGGTAGTTGATTTTGTTCTTATGGGGTTGCAGTCCTCTTCAGCTCCTTCAGTTCTTGCCTAGCTCTTCCATTGGAGTCCCTGGCTTAGTCTGATGGTTGGCTGTGAAGATCTGCATCGTTATTGGTCAAGTGCTGGTAGAACCTCTCAGAAAACAGCCATATCAGGCTCCTGTCAGCAAGTGCTTCTTGGCATCAGCAATGGTGTGGGGGGTTGGTGTCTGCAGATGGGATGAATCACTAGGTGGGGCAGTCTCTAGATGACCTTTCCTTCAGTCTGTTCCGTTTTTGTCCCTGTCTTTCCTTTGGACAAGAATATTTCTGAGTTAAAAATTTTGAGATGCATGGGTGGCCTCAACCCTCAACTGAGGCCCTGCCTATCTACTGAAGGTGGTCTCTATAGGTTGTATCTCCCCTTTGGGGGTATTTCTGCTGAAGTCATCCCATTGGCTCTTGAGAGCCTCTCCCTTCCCTGGAGTCTGGGAGTTTCTAGTGGTTGACCCCAGTTTCCCATTTCCTTCTGCTACATGTTTCTTTTCAATTTTTGATCCTCTGTACTTCTCTCCTGTCCTTCCCAATATTTGTTCCTTCCTTGATTTTATTTCCTCCCCTCTTGTCTCCCTCCCAAGTCAGTTTTTCCCTCCAGCTCCTGTGATTATTTTGTTCCCCATTATATGTTTAGAATTTACACTTTAAAAAGTTAAAAGTTAAAGCATTTACACTTTGGTCTTCCTTCTTCTTAATTTGCATATGGTTTGTGGGTTTTATCATGAGTATTCTGACCTTTTGGGCTAAACTCATCTTATCATTGAGTACATCCCATGTGTGTTCTTTTGTGTCTGGATTACCTCACCCAGTATGATATTTTCTAGTTCCATCCATTAGCCTTTGAATTTCATGAAGTCATTGTTTTTAATAGCTGAGTAGTACTCCATTGTGTAAATGTATCACATTTTCTGTATCCATTCTTCTGTTGAGGGACATCTAGTTTGTTTCCAGCTTCTGGCCATTATAAATAAGGCTGCTATGAACATAATGAAACAAATGTTTTTGTTTTATGTTAGGGCATCTTTTGGGTAAGTAGTTACCACTAGCTAGGTCTTCAGGTAGAACTATTTGCAATTTTTTGTGGAACTGCTAGATTGATTTGCTTGACTCCTAGGAGCTCTGTCACACCCAGGATCTTAGGTGAGGTCGGAACTTCAGCTCTGATACCTGGTATAACTGGGAACCCCTGGGACTCAGGGGTCTCAGAACCCCCTGCAGAGCCTGAAGCACTTGATCTTTCTGGTTTGCCTTTGTGCCTAGAACAGATTCTGGGCTCTGGCTATCCATCCACTCTGCTCATAACCAGAGGCAGCATGACTTCCAGGAGTTCTGACATACTCAGGTCTCAGGATCACAGTATCACAGGATCACTGATACAGCTAGACTCTCAGGAGTTATGATACTACCAGGATCACAGGCTCACAGGCTCACAGAAGGAACAGTCTCCAATCAGAAACCAGTTAGCACAAGAGATAACTAGATGTTGAGAGTCAAGCATAAGAACATAAGCAAAAGAAACCAATCCTACTTGGCAATATCAGAACCCAGGTCTCTCACCACAGCAAGCCCTGGATACCTCAACACCCTCGAAAAACAAGACTCAGATAGAAAATCCCATCTCATGAAGATGATAGAGGACTTTAAGAAGGACAAAAATAACCCCTTAAAATATACAGGAAAACACCAGTGAAGAAGTAGAAAACCTTAAGGAGGAACCACATAAATTTCTATAAAAACAAAATACAGGAAAACATAATCAATCAGGTGAAGGAATTGAACAAAACTGTCCAGGATCTAAAAATGGAAATAACAACATTAAAGAAAACACAAAGAGAGACAACCCTGGAGACGGAAAACCTAGGAAAGTGATCAGGAGTCACAAATGCAACTATCACCAACAGAATACAAGAGCTAGAAGAGAGAATCTCAGGTCTCAAAGATACCATAGAGGACATTGACACAACAGTCAAAGAACATACAAAACACACAAAGCTCCAAACTCAACTCATTTAGAGATCCAGGACACAATGAAGAACATTAATTTTTATTTTAAAGAGAAAGCATTAGAGACAGGCAGAGCTTTTTCAAGTATTGAATTATAGATTATGATTGAAACCAATTAGATAGAAATCCTGGAGATGGGCTCTAGCATCAGTATTCTTTAAGCTTACTCAAAGATCACAGCGTGTGGACATTGATAGTAGGAACAACTTGATTAACGAGAGTAGTGCTAAATCATCTTCCCCACACACATTATATTCCATGGCCTTCCAGAACTATATTTTCCTTTATTTTTGTGCAAAACACCCAGTTGATTTTGTGTCTTGTAATTTTATCTGTGAGAAGTGAAACAAAAGGATCAACACGATTTCATCATCATATAAGAACTTCATTGTATAATGGAATTAGTCACCGCATTCCATTGTACAACAGTAAGATTATCTGAGTCATTAGCAGTTGTCATGGACTAGTTACATAAAACATTTAGGAAATAGTTAATCAGATAATAATTAAGTCATAAAAGTATACGTGTGTGTAGCTGAGACTTAAGCTATCATTGCAATATAGTTTAAATTTAAATGGCTACATCACCCTAGTAACCTAGATGCCTATAAGGTAACTTTCCTCCTTGGTCTCTATGTAAACTGTAGAATTTATAATGATCATCTTCAGAGGAAGAAGAAGACTCACTGGTAAGGACAGTTGCTTGTGGTAGTAGTAATAATAATAATAATAATAATATTGGTGACATGAGTTTAATCTGTGAATTCATGAAAAAGTGAGATTGAGGACAAATTTTCCCAAGTTGTCCTCTGACAACCACATGTACAAATGATCACATATCTCACACACACACACACACACACCACACACACATGCATCCTCATTCAAATATTCTGTCTTTTAGTGAGGATAGCTTGTTTACTCAGTTCTTACTCCAGCCTCATCATTATGTTGGTTACCTTAATGTGGGAAATGTATATTTTACACAGCTGATGTGTTTGTGTGTGTGTGTGTGTGTGTGTGTGTGTGTGTGTGTGTTGTTTTCATCTCTTTAACAATTATCTAAGAAATAAAACTTATAAGGAGAAAAACTCTTTATTTTGTGTCCAGTTTTGGAAGTTTCAATCGTTCCTTGTTTGTTTGCATTGCAGTGAGAAGGCAACATGTAAAAGACATAGGACAATGGAGAGTCTGCTCTCCTCACTACAGCAGAAACCCAGTGATCACCAGGAACCACCTCTTAAAGATATAATAACTTCCCAGGAGTGCCACACTGAGAACAAGGTTTCAAGAATGGACATGCACATGATATTCGAGATCTAAATTATGGCAAGATATTTTTATTATCTCCATTTTTCTAAATTTCACTCTGTAGTTTTACAAATATCTTTAAATATATATTAATGGAAAAGCTTATATGGTATAATAGAGGCTTGAATCATGTATCTTTATGGCTAAAGATATAGTAAATGTCATTACTGACTAATCAATAAACTAAGTAAAAATATAGATTTAGATTTCAAAATATCAACAATAAAATTATCTCACTCTAGTTGGAAACTCTTTTTCCAGATCATATAAAATAAAAGGTTATACTTCTGTTTGCTAATGTGCCTAGAAAATTTGACTACAAGGAGATGAGACTTTGAAAAACATCTGGAATAAAATATTTAGCATTGAAATAAAACCAGAGTTGAGTCTCAGAAGAGTACCAATTAAGTTTGCTGAATATAAAAAAGTTATTTGTGAGTGTGGAATACTCACACAAACTAGTATTTTATTCTTCCCTTTTTATTTTTAATTTTCTCTGTAATAACATAAAGCTTTCTCTAGGTTCAAAAACCTGATGCCATGAGAATTCTAAAAGCAGATTAGGGCAAACATTAGAACAATGTCTTTGAGACAACATTAGGGAAAGGTAAAAGAATAGTATGAAGATTTTTATATGAGTTCCCAAACTGATATCTATATGTAGCATATACTTCCCTCATATTCTGTGTTATGAGTTCCTAGTGAAATAGATAAGCCTCCTCATGTATCTTCCTGACCACATATTAACCCATTTACTGCTATTTCTTCTTTTCTTTGTTTGGTATGTATGTTTCGTTCTTTTTCTTGCAACTAGACTTTAGCTTACAATTTCTCAAATAAATTTTTTTAATCTTTCCTTGAAGAATTTCTGAGGTAATATTTTCAGTCTCCAGCCTAGACAAAACCACCTGGTGTATGTTGCGATTTACAATTATAGCACACATATACTTCCAATTAATCTTTGTGTTTTGTGATTACTTGTATTTATGTCTTTTCCATTAGAATGTGGATTAGAAAACCTCTGACCTGAACAAGTTTAACCTACTACTTCAAACATGAGACTTTTATTGGAGCTTCATCTTGCTCATTAATCTCTTATTTTCCTTTTAAATCTCATTATTATAAATGCTTATTCATGTGTATTTGTGAATGTGTTCCTGTGTGTACACATGTGCATGTGAATGCATGTGGATGCTATTGCTCAATATCAGGTATCTTCTTCTATCCCTTTCCATCCTATCTCTAGAGAGAGATTTCCCCGTGAACCTAGAGCTCATTGATTCACATTGATTCAATGACCAATTAGTTCTAGGAACCTGACTGTCTCTGTATTCCTTGTATGTTGGGGGGAGAGGTGACAAACAACTGTAGTCAGCCTATTACATGGGTGTTGGGAATCTGAATTTAAGTCAACATGCTTGTGTGGGAAGTGTTTTAGTAATGGAGAAATGTTTCCAACCCCACAATCACATATTTTCTATAGCTGACTTCTGCAATTATGGTTGTAGAGTTAAGTATCTATGACTGATAACAAATAACTATTGAATTATGAAAGTAGTTTGAAAATCTCATTTCCTTTTTCTGTCATATCAGATACCAATGTCGTCCAAAGACATTGAGTTAGATTATGTTTGTTTCTCTCTCCTTCACTATTACTGATGATATTGCAAGACCTTTATCTTTCAACTCTACTTACAATTCTCTATTCCATTAAAGAGATGTTTTCATGCTGGAGTATAATAGAGTATGTGTGGTGACTTCATAGTTCACAGTCTGAAATGTATACATGGCATTTTTTTCTTGCTAATATGAATCTTTCTTTCTTTCTTTTTTTGATTTAAATTTTTTTTTAATTTATTTATTTACATTCCAGTCATTGCTTGAAAGTAAAAAAAGCAAAAAAAATCAAAGCTGAAATTAATGAGATGAAGGCAAAGGAAGCAGTACAAGAAGCAGAGAATATATATTCTTGGTTAAAATAATAAATGTCAAGAGTCTAATGGACCCATTAACAGAAAAGAAAGAATGTAACAAACCAAATTGACAAAATTATAAAAGATTAGGAAATATAAAAACAGATACCAAAGCAGTTCAGAATAGTAGCAGGGAATACATTAAACACATGTACATTATTGTTTCATTTATTTAAAAAAAATGGATTAATTTTAGATGTTACCACTCAAGCAATGTTAAATGATAAAGACATAAAAATCATAAGCAGCTTCATAAAAAATGTGATTGAAAGAATAATAAAAAGCCTTCGTACTAAAAGCCCAGGACCAGACAGACTCACAGCATTTTTCAACAGATCCCCTAGAACTGATGTTACAGAGACTTGTCAGCTGCGATGTAGATACTAGAAATAGACACCTGGTTCTCTGGAAGAGCAGCCAATGCTTATAACAGCTGAACCAGCTCTCTGGTACTGAAAATATTTTAATGTCAACAAAGAAAAATTTTTCCAAATCTACTAGAAAATAAACATGCATTACACCACAGACAGGGTCAGAGTAGAAGTCCTCATTTATGTTAAAGTATTTAATTTACAAAGCAAAATATTCTGAAAGATGGTATAAAGAAAGAGGATAAGTTGTAATCAGCTGCTGACATTCATTCCAAACTATGACAGCAAGAATACTGCTGACTTTCAATTCCTAATCATTCAAAGCAAAAAGATCTTGGAGTAATGCATTTCAAATTCTGAACAATCATATTGCCTAGCCTATCTAATATGCAAAACTAGCTGTCATAATTATTGTGAGAGAAAGTGTTTCTATGATAAAATCAGTCTCATGGAATTCATGACTACCAAGCCAGTACCACAGAGACAGAAGAAGGAACACTTAAATGAAGAGAGAAAGACAAGCGCACTCAAATGACCACAGAAGCAACAAAACTTAAAAAAGAAAAGAAGACTAAGACGCTTTCAAAGCTTTAAAAACTTAACAAAATGACAGAAGCCATAGATATTTTTCAATAATAAATCTGAATACTTTACTCAGTTTATCCATCAGAAAATATGAACTAGTAGACAGGATTCATTGTCTCAAGTCAAGAAGAAAAAAAAAAAAGACTGAAGAAAAAATGAATGAATAACAAACTAAGAGAAAAGAACAAAGGAAAGAAAACCAACCAAAAAAGAAAAAACAAGCAAACAATAAAAGCAAACCTCTTATTGCCAATGATAAACATTGTAGAGTAAAATGATTGAAAATATATTTCAGTTAAATGGTACCAATTCCATTGTGTTTGTTTTTGTTTTATATAACATCACATTATGTTTATTACTAATATTACTAGTTATATTAATTATTACTAAGTAAAATATCTTTCTAAAAAATATTGTACATATACTCTACAAACTTCATCAAAATTTCAATACAATTCTTCACAGAATTTTAAATCAATCTTAAAATTCATGAGGAAAACCAAAGACAAAGATTTAAGTGGAAAGGGAATTGGTAGGGTAGGAGAGCGGAGGAATGGGTTGGATAACTAACTGTAAAAGCCTCATTATTTTGTTAATATGTTTCCATATGGCTTTCTCACTTTATCATCTATCTCATTCTTTCTTTCCTTCCTTCTTTTTTTCCATCTGTCATGCATCAGTCTATTTATCTATGTATCTATGTATCTATCTATACATCTATCATTTATCTATTTATTGTATATCTATCTACCTACCTATCTATATTCATATTAGATTTTAACTGGAGTTACCCTACATAGGGTATTATACTCCTCCAAGAAGCTATGGATTTCCAAATAAAAATCTGTGTCCTCTGGGAGATACATGCACACTGAATCGAAGAAAACACATAACACAACAACACACACACACACACACACACACACACACACACACACACACACACAGACAGTGAGAGAGAGAGAAAGAGAGAGAGAGACACAGAGAGACAGAGAGACAGAGAGAAGGATTTTGCAAAGTGATTAAATAGGTTTCATCACAGAGGTTCAGTGATATGGAAGCATATAAAATTCAATAAATTTAATCTACCACATAAACAAACTAAAAGGCAAAATCCTTGTGATAATCTCATTAGATACAGAAAAGGCCTTTAACACCAACAATCCTTCACAATAAAAACTCTTGGAGAGACCAGGGACACAAGGAAGATATCTCAACACTATAAAGGTAATGTACAGCAAACTTCCAGCTAATATCAGCATAAATAGGGAGCAACTCAAAACAATTCCACTAAAATCAGGAACAAAGTAATGATGTCTACTCTCTCCATACCTACTCAACATAGCACTTGAACTCTTAGCTATTACAATAAGACAACTGAAGGAGATCAATGTGATATGAATAAGAGTGAAAAGAGTCAAATTATCTATACCTGCAGATGATAAGATTCTATCTAAGAACTCAAAAAAAAAAAAAAAACTGTAACTGGAAACTTCTGCATCAAATAAACACTTTTAGCATCATAGTAGGATACAAAATCAACACACATGACAAAAGAAAAACAAAAAGCAAAAAGGAACAACCAAAAAAATATAGCTTTTGTATGGAAAAATGACAAACAGAATGAGAAAAAAAATCAGTGAAACAATAGTATATCACCTTTCACAATAGTATAAAAACAAAAACCTTATTCTAAACAAGCAAGTCATTAAAATTTCAATTGCTTCCCATGATCCATTTTCCCATGGTTCTTTCCATCTTTGTGGGCTTTCAAACAGACACATGAATGCCCTGTACTATTTTCTAATAGCTTCTTATCTTTTGGAGTGAATTCATCTAATGACTACAAATTCAGCTCTCTGCTGGACCCCTCCAAATATTGATTTAGAAGATCTCAATTGGTTGTTGTTGGTAGGTGGGAATTGTGTTCTCTTGCATTTCTATATTATTATTAGAAACAAAATATTCGGTGCTTTTGTTGTTTGCACAGCTATATTTCTCCTTCTGCCTTTAGGTTATGAAGTGTCTAGTATCAGGGAGAAGAAGAAGGACTCTTACCTTCCCACACATTTTATCCTTAGGAACCCTACTTTATTTATGCTTATTAATGTAATGAAACAATGAAAGGATATTCATGCCAAGTATGAGCAACTAGTAAACTAGGCATTTACTGTTATTCATGTAGTGAGTATGAGGAAAATTCAAGTCTCTTAATGTAAGAAAGCATAATATTCTTTGAATGCAAACTAATTATTTTCTACATTTAGTCAGTTGTTTTTTTCTGGTGTATCACATTGACAAATCGAGTGGCAAAATTATTCTAAGCTTCATGAGTTTTGACAACATGTCAATGTCTTAAGAGAGAAGATAGGTTCATCAGGAAAGGAAAGATACCCTGGGCATACACATGAGTCAGGTCCATCCTAAGAAGGAAGCTGATCTGAAATTGCATTTTTATATAAACCATGTTTCATGCCATATACCGTGGTCCTTCTCTCAAATGACATATTTCCCCAGGAATGTTAGTGCTTCTCTGCAGCCCCTGCCTTCATTTACAGTAAAATATACACCTGCCTTCCTTCATTTATAGTAGAATATACACCTGCTTCCTGCCATTGGCTGGGGATGAATTTTCAGGACAATTCTTTCTCAGTGTAAGCATTTCATTAAAGATCATTGCTTGATATTTTTATTCTGATTCTTATTCGTTCTTCAAGCTCTTCCATCACAGAGGACAGGAATAAATCATCTCATAATTCCTGACATATACTTGCTTATTTTTTACTATACAACTTTCATGAATTTCTATCAAGTGAGATTATCCAGCTGTAGAGACGCCACACTGAAGAAAGCCTCGAGATAATGATGGTTGGTTCCTTAGTTCTTTGCTTACATGTTTATTTTTCCATTTCTTTTACAAATGTTTTTATTATTTATTCGAAGTTTTGTTCAACATTGTTTGATTATGTTCACATCCTCTTTCACCTTCCCCTTCTCCCTCCTTCCCTTCTTCCTTCTTTCTCTATGACACAGAGAGGATGGAATCCAGGCTTGGAACTTCTGCCGCATCACTCAACAGATTTATAGGGACGTTGGCTCCCTACACTGGAAATAACGTTCCCTATAGAGGTTCCAGTGGCAGTGACAACATTTCTCACTGGGCCCAAGGAGTACACGGTGTCTCAAACACACCTCCAGTATCCTTGGAGCTGCGCTGGATAAGTCATGTTCGGGGACGAGAAAAAACAAAAAGATGCAGTGAAGCAGGCTCAGGTGGCTGAGAAGGATGAACACCAGAGACCTGAGGAACCCAGGAAAATAGAAACGTACCTGGTAACACTACCAAATGCCGTGAAGAAGTTTGCAGATATCCCAGACATAAAAAAGTCAGATTCCTCGGAGGGGCCATTTGGTTTGGGCCCTCTCGTTTTCCCTCGTTTACAGCGTTTCAACAACATTGAGACCTTCACCTTTCTGTGCTTTGTAGCAATCTTGACTCATGGTAAGTTGGAGGATCAGGGTTGCTCGGGCGAGAGGATTCACTGCGGTAGACATGAAGCTGACACACTGTGGGAAGGAGCAGGTGGATGACATCTGACTTGTTTTCCAAACATGAATGAAAATCGGTTAACCCAATGCACTGCCATTGCCTTCAGTCTTTGGCTCCCTGCTTGACAGGGTGCATTCCACACAGTGGGTTAAAGCATCAGAACAGATGGGAAGGTAGTGTTGAGTTAGTACATGTTATTGAATGATCAACTTAAGCTCGGGTTGAATGCTTGGAAGACTAAGATATAATTGAAAACAGCGTCACCTTCACCTTCACGATTTCTGCTCACAATTTGAGACACTCTCGACAAACCAGATTTCTACCTGAGTCTGATTCGTCATCTTTGAATTGAGAGGTGCTGAGACTTCAAGTCTTCAGATCACAGGAAGAAACACATGAGTGTCGTTATGCACATATTGTTTTCTCCTTCCTCTTGCTTCTTCCTTCTCTTTCTCTTCTATTATTTAAGTTATATATTTTTACTAATATTTTTTGCAATAACATGGAAACTATATTCGCCCACTGGCTTCCTGCCGGCTCTCACACTTAGCCATTGTCAGTGAGAGGCTGGGGCAGTAGATACCAAAGTGTAGGCAGAATCTTCTGTGGTTTTCTGATTTGGGTGGTGATTTTGGCAACAGGAGAACACTGAGTGATTGAGGTTCTTGCAGGTAAAGTAGGAACAGATATTTATCAGCATCAATCCAAATGTTTCACATGCACTGTGCTCCTGAGTCTGGCCCTGGGGCTGTAGACCAGCAGGGATCAGTTGGTTCTCAGAGCTTTAGGAGCTTTAGGAAGAGCCTATGGATTCCTGGATCGCTGCAATCCAAGGAGTGTTTGAGGTAATTGTGCAACAGCAGAGATTGCTGCTTCAGCAATGACGTGACCCTGCACTTTGCACACACACCATGAGTTTGAATTTGAAACCATTTTGTTTTCACTCCAAGAAATGGAATCTTTCTGCACCTATTCCTTAATCACATCATATTTCCCCTTAGGATGATTGTTTTCTGTTTTTACACATTGGATGGTGATTGTACACAGACAACGCTACACTTATTTATTTCATGCTCTTTAGAATAATTTATTTGAATGTATACATTGGGCCCTTTTTTTTTAAATTTTAAGATTGAAAACGCTCAGAAATGTTGAACTTTGAGCACAGAATCTAAGATCTGGAACAAGGTTTACTTTGAAATCCCAACTGGGTTTCAAATATCTTTATAATTTCATTTTTTAAAGTAGGAAATCATCCATTATATTATTTATTAATTCTTCAAAATTGGAACATGTTACAGCTAATATAGTGATTAGATGGTTCAAACATAATTTATCTCTAAGAGCCTTGAGCCACGTTAAAAAGCTTCTCATATTCATGTAAAAATATTTCATGAAAGTCAATAGATTTATTTTTATTTATAGGTTTTACTCTTTGATCATATTATGAAATAAATATTAACAGTAGAAATATAGTTTTTCATTTTATTATTATAATGGTGGTCTGTATTGTCTTTTAAAATGTAGTATATTAACTTTTGCCTTTCTTTTATCTTTCTAGGTATGATGTTTGCTCTTGTTGATTTGGCTTTAAAATTATTTGTGTATCGATTTGTGCCGTCAAAGACAGAGCTATTCCTAATGGATTTCAGTGATTATTTTGCTGCTTTCTTGGTAGCAATGTGTGTGGGATACTTTGGAGGTAGAGGAAATAGGGCGAAATGGGTGGCAGCTGCCAGCTTTGTAACAGGACTTTCATCCTTTGTTTTTGCTGTTATTTTCTTTAATTATGAAATTATAAAAGTGAGTGCAATACAATCAGGTAAGATTTTTGCTAATATACTTTCATATATTATCAATAAATAGTTAACTCTTTGGTTAAAGAAACTGAAAATGGTTTATGATATATATCTGTGTATTCTTTCTTTTGTAAATGTTTGTGTAACCATGCTTAATATCTGTAGTGCTCTGGTTTTTCTCTTGGAAAGAGATGAATCTAGGAAGAAACATTGTGGGATAATTTATAAAATTATTTCTTTTGTACAATTTTAAGCATAATGTGTATCTCTAGAGAACTCTGGTAAGTCATTTTATTTTGTAACAGATACTTTACTTATTCTGTTTATTTTATTTATAGCATAGACCCATATAAGTTCAAATACAGAAATAAGACTACACAGAAATAGTGGTAACTAATAATCCTTTTCTAAAACTGTGTGCTACTCATTGACTGTCATTTGAATCCACAAAGACAGTGGCTTTGTGACATTGTTCAGTGTTGATTTCACAAGTTTTGCTATTTCTAGTAAATAAGATCTACTTGAAATATTCTTGTAGTATACTTCTAACACTATTATCTCAGATCATTCCTTATCATGTACAGGCTTTTATTGGCATGTTAAGATGGGTTTTAAGAAGAAATGATGCATAAGGGACATGTATCCATGTTCACATATGTGTATATTAATGTTTTTGAAGTTTATAATGTTTATTAAATTTATACAATATTAAATTTAAAAGTAGTTAATATGTAGCACAATTATTTTAATTTAAAAATAATTACATACTATGTAATGCATACAAACATAAGATGTGTATAATATGCATGTTTTAAAATGTCATTTATATTTATAGAACTGTTATTTGCTTCAATGAGAAGATGACTAGTGAAAAGAAGATAAAAGCATTTCCTTACTTTGTTCTCTTAACAGTATTCTGATCAGACATTCGAGAATCCTTAGGAACTTGTCATGACTAATATTAAAATTCTATTCAGTAACTAAGAAATTTACTACCCTTGCAAAGGACCTGAGTTTGGTTTCAAGCATAGACATTATCAAGCCAGAAAACACAAATAACTACACCTCAAGGGGACTATTATTCTTGTCTCTGATGTTATTGGCTTACCACACACACACACACACACACACACAAACTCGAGAGAGAGAGAGAGAGAGAGAGAGAGTGAGCAACAGAGAGACAGAAAGACAGACAAGTCAGACAGACAGACATAGAGGGATTAGGGAGGGGGAGGGAGCAGGAGGAATAGGAAGAGATTCTCCATTTGTTCATGTACACATCTTCCATTATTGCTATGTCTCTTACATTTTTTTCTGCTCTTTTCTTTTTTGTGATTTCATGATCAGACAGTAGGTTCATTTTTCAATATGTGTTTTCTGAACCTATTTGGTATAGTCTATAGCTTTCTGTTTTCTATTTGTTATCTGTTCTATGTTTGTATCTCTTATCTACAATGATGACAGATTCATGTTCAACACTCATGTAGAATATGTGTGACTCAACAAACAAGTAGACATTATACTTCTCCATATCTTGAACAATTCAACACAAATTTTCTCCCTAAAGTCATATAAATATCCATTCTACAGTGTCACCTTTGTTTTCTAGAACTTTATATAAATTGACCATGCACACATCCATCTTAGCAGGTATACTGAGCTTAGGTTTTTGATGATACCCACCAGTGGTTTGTACTTACTTAGAATGAAGGCAAACCTCTTTTCTATCATTAGGACCAGTGGTATTAAGTATCTTGAATACCAGCTTTTCCTGATTCTCCTAGATGCTACTTCCCTTCATTTGCAGCTAGTTTTCTTTCAGCCGACATGACATATCAAAATCTTTCAAACCTCCTTTAGTGAGTGCCCTCAGCTATTTTATCTCATTCTCCTTTTATCTCCTGCTGAAAACCTTGAGACTGAATCCTGCACCTGCCCCTTTCCCTATGCCTGGTGGCTGCTGAATTCTGTGATGAATCTGCTGCTGCCAATTGGAAGGGCTAGTTTCTTCACAAATGGATCTATTTATGTGAAAGTCATCATAATCCAAACTTTGAAAACATATTATAAACTTTGAAAAAAAATAGGTTTTTGTTTTGTTTGTTCCTTGCTGTTGTTTTTTGTTTGTATATGGTAGTGGTTTTGTTTTGTTTGTTATTAAACTCCTACACTGTCCTATGCAGGATGAAAAATATCAGCAATAGGAAAACTGCCTTACTTTCTTAACCTTGAAGTTTCACATTAGCCTACATTTGCATATCAGTATTCTTCCATTTTCCCCTCCAGTGAAAATGAAGGAGACATCCACTAGTGATCATTCCGTGTGCTCCTATTTCATCCTTCCTCCAATTTGTCATCCCCTTCTACTGTCTGCCTCATCTCTCTCAGTTCTCACTAGTGATTAAATGTAATCATATTAACTCATTCTGTATTTTAAATTTTGACTATGTGTTCTTTGTTTTTCAATATTGCATGATTACTCTTTCTCCTTCCATTTCCCAATCCCTCCTATGTCTTGTCTTTATAAGTCATCACATATTATTCCCTCCCTCAAATCCTGTGTATTTCCAGTTTGTCACTCTCAAATTAATGTATTCTTTGAATTTATAATGGCCACATTGTAATTAAGAGAGAGGAGGCGTTATATGCCATAAAATTTAAATATTTTGAGTGTTCTGCATATATATATATATACATGCACAACATGTGTATGCTGATGCCTGGTTGTCAGATTCTCTTGAGCTGGAAATGCAGATGAGTTTCAGCTGTCATTTAGCTGCTGGAAGCAGAATCCTGGTTCTCTATAAGAATATCCAGATCTCTGAATTGCTGGTGACCTTTCCAAGCCCTTCTCACTCTTTTTATCACTTGTAAAAATCTTGTTTTCATACAAGAGTGTATGAAAGACAACTTCTTGATTTTCTATACAATTCTTTGGCCAACTTCAACTAAAATTGTGTAACAGAATAATTGTGTCAAGTCATTAACATAGATCATGCTATTTACTATAATTAAGCCTTATATGGTTTTGAATTAGATCTTTAATCCAAATTTGTAGTATTGACCACACTCCACTTCTTGATGGCTTCTCTTTTGGAGATTCCTATGTATGCTTCTTAGATTTAAGTAATTTATAATCTTCAATTTCCTTAATGGAGAATTTTTTTATTGTTAAGACTCAAAAGATAGATGAAACGAAGTGACTAAAATGAGAAGTAAGTCAAGTTCTTAAAAAGGCTAGAAGATACTCAGAATTTCAAGACTGTCAAGGACCGAAGGATTCTAGATTAACAAATGATCAGGAATTGCTTTGAATGTATGTGTCATTCATGTCAAAGTACTTAGTCTCGAGTAAATCAAAATTTGATGAAGTTATGCTTTATGAGATTTGCATGTTTCAAATAAAGAAATTAAAGCAAGAATCATAATTACAGAATAAACATAATGCACGTGATAGTTAAGAACATTTCAATTTGATTTTAAAGGATATTTTTCAAATCTTTAAAGAATACCAAAAGATTAGAACAGAAAAACATACAGTGCACTGTATATTAACAGGCATCAATGGCTTTGCAAAAGATTATTTAGTTAACAGAAAGAAAGCCAGTAAGATTAAAAGGTTGAAGAATTCATTGATATATTAACTAAAGGCTCTGCAAGGACCAGAACTTGGAAGCAGGAAGAAGGAAGGGCTTGACAAGTAAGGTCAAGTAGAATCATGTGAAAATATGGAGAAAAATTAGCATTGAGCATTTGTTAGTGTAAATGTAAGCAGATGTTACCATTTCAGAGTACCAAGAGAGAGATTGAGAAAGAACGATAGAGAGAGAGAAAGTTAGATTAGCATCAGATAGATGTAATGCAGTGAGTATTTCTCTGACAAGAAGAAAGAGAGAGAGAGAGAGGAGAGAGGAGATGAGAGAGAGAGAGAGAGACGAGAACATATGAGTTACTGGCAAGGTGATATGGTCCCAATCCTACAAGAATCCTTTTTCTGTCTTCCAGAAAAAAATTCTAATGCCGCATATGGAGTCATTAAAAAAATAGACTGTGACTGTATTAAAGAGATCCAGTTGCAAAGTGGGAGTCTGAGGCAGAAAGAATAGTAAAGATATGACATCAATTGGAATATATCACATACATGTATGAAAATGTCTTAACAAATACCCATTGAACACAGGATGTATTTAAAAAACAAAGGATTATATGAGGAGTTAAATCATAATTTTTGGGCATCTTCTACTTTCCACTGAGTTATGTATTGCTCTACAGAAACTACACCAAATACCATTTCAATGGTATAATAGGTTGTACTTTTACGTTATTAGTTTCTAAAATAACATTTTATAGTCATGTGTCAAATTTCACCCAAAGTCATCATAATAGTTATGGTTTAGTATTACATGCTTAGTTCTGTCAATCAACTAAAAAGTATAGATACTAAAACTCTATAACTTTGTAAGAACATTAAGAAATAACCTGTGATCTAAATGTTTTTAAAACAAAATGTGTAGTTGACCATAGAGTACCTTGGAAATCTTTATCATTTAATTCCTTTGCTTCATGATCCCATGTACACTTATTTTCTTGGATAAAAGTCAGAAACAAATAACTTAACAGTAGGAATATGTCTTTTTAATTTATGGTTTCAGACTGTTCCCTCCATGGTTGCTAGTCTCCATTGACTCTGAGCCATGGCCAGGCAGAACACTGGGAGTATGCAAAGGAAGTCAGTTGACCTCATGGTGGAACAAAGCAGAGTGAAGGCAGGAAGGAGCTGAGGCAAGATACACCTTTCAGAGACCATGGGGTGCCTCTCTTTCTCCCACACTTGTAGAAATTCTCCAAATATATCAACAGGAAATGAATTATTGAATACATGAGACTTTAGAGAGGTATTTCATATATAAAAAACATAATACTATATTATAGAAGCTCAAGGGTCTAAAATAGGAAATTATTAAATCCTAGGAGTAGTGTACATGTAATTTAAAGATTGTAAAGAAAGGATCATGGAATTACATTCAGATGGTGGACTATCCAGGGCATTGCAAGTGCTTTTATTCAGGAGACAAATGTCAAAAGAACAAGATGCAAAGAATTAGAAAGTGAGTGCATATGGATTATGCAACAAAAATGTGTATGTATATAAGAATATTTGTGTACAGGTAATCTTGTGCATATAAATAACTATACCATTTCATAATCTGTAAATCTTTTCTAGTATTTCTACTCATTTTCTTATAATGTGCTACTTCTATTTAGAACATAAAGAGAAATTAATTATATGACTATACTCAATCTAACAAGAAAAGCTGTTGCTGGTAGCAACAGAAAATTAAATGTACATTTAATTTTGAACTCAATTCAGTAAAATATATTTCTTATCTTTCAGAGGATTTGTGTGAGGAAGGAAAAAATCCGCAAGCTTGTGGGGAAACTGTAATGCCGCACAAATCAATAAGTATCTTACTCTTTTTACTTCGGGCAGTGTCTCCATGGAATAGCAGGAATGCCACTTCATATACTTGGCCTAACCTTCATTCATGACCACGTTCCCACATTCTCAAATGGATTATATATGGGCAAGTTTTTTTTTTTTTTTAATGTATTACATTTCTTTGTAGTTTAACTGATACATAAGTACTGTTGTCCAGGTAATGACACTGTACTAATGAGTGATGACTTGGCTTCATACTTTTAAAATCATATTGAAACATCTAATTATGAGTTTTGGAACTGTAGTTAAATCATCTAAATGTTACTGAAAATAGTACTGGAATAGAAAGTATATGACTGTTTTGAGTGGCAAGATTTTCTCTATGTCTCTGTTTATCTTTCCTGAAATAGTGGGGAAGGAAATGGAGAGTAAAGGAGAGGATAAAGAAACGTACAGGGGTGGAGGAGAGAAGGGGATAGCTTCACAAAGTACCATCTCTTCATTTTACATTGTCTTATGTAAACTGTGTTAAATAAGCATTAATTCAACCCCAAATAATCTGTTAACCAGTAATAGATTCTGATCCTGAAAGGCAAGAATGAAGAATTATACACAGACATGTTAGATATCATTTATTCTTTTTTAATAATCATTTTATTTGTTTACATTTCAGATGATATCCACTTCCTGGTTACAGCCCCTCAAACTTCTTATCCTATCCTCCTGCTCCCCCATGCCCTCTGCCTCTATGAGGGTGCTCGTCGACCCACTCACCCACTCCCACCTCGTCTCTATGCTAGATCATCAAGCGTTTCTCCCCTCTTATTGATGTCAGATAAGGCCATCTTCTGCTTCATATGTATCTGGAGTCCTGGCTCCCTCCATGTATACAATTTAGTTAGTAGTTTATTCACTAAGAGAGATGAATTGTCCAGTTAGTTGATATTTCTCTTCGTATATGGTTGCAATAACCTTCAGTTACTTCAGTCCTTCCAGTACTCTTCCATTGGGGTCTGCGGGCTCAGTGCAACTGTTGGCTTTGAGTATGTGCATCTGTATTGGTCAGGGACTGGTAGAACCTCTCAGAAAACAGCCATATCAGGCTCCTGTCAGCAAGCACTTCTTGGTGTGAGCAGTAGTGTTGGGGTTTGGTGTCTTCAGATAGGTAGATCCAAGGTGGGGTAGTCTCTGGATGTCCTTTCCTTCTCTTTCATTTATTTGTTTCTGTCTTTTCCTTAGGATAGAAGTATTTCTGGGTTAAAATTTTTGGCTGAGTGTGTAGCCCCATCCCTCATCTGGGGGCCCTGCCTATCTATTGGAGGTGGTCTCTACAGGTTGTATCTCCACTTTCTTGGGGATTCCTGCTAAAGTCATCCCCATTGTCTCCTGGGAGCCTCTTGCTTCCCTGGACTCTGGAACTTTCTAGTGGCTACCCCAGTTCCCCATACCCCAATGCTACATGCTTCTATTCAATTTTCTGACCCTCTGTACTTCTCTCCTGTCCCTTCCAATACCTGATTCTGCTCCCCTTTCCCTCCTCCTCCTCTTCCTCTCAGGTCCCTTCTTTCCTCTACCTCCTTAATGTTGTTCCCAGTTCTATGTAGGACTGAAGAATATACATTTTGATCTTCTTTCTTCTTAACTCCATATGATTTGTGGGTGGTATCATGGGCATTCTGAGAAGCTTTTGGCTAATTTGCACTTATCAGTAAGTACATTCCATGTGTGTTCTTTTGTGTCTGGTTACCTCACTCAGGATGATATTTTCTGGTTCCATCCATTTGCATAAGAATTTCATAAAGTCATTGTTTTTAATAGCCAAGTAGTACTCCATGGTGTAAATGTACTACTTAGCAAAGAAAAAGACTTTCTGAACAGAACTCTTTAAGCATAGAAACTAAAATCATGAATTCATGAATGGGAGCGATCTCATGAGACTATAATGCAAAGTACACTATCTTTTTGGACAAAGGGCCAGCCTACAAAAGGGAAAATATGGTTTTTTATTGGTTATTTTATTTATTTACATTTCAAATGTTATCCCCCTTTCCAGTTTCCCCTCCACAAACTCCCTATTCCCTCCCCATTCCCCTGTGCCTCTGTGAGGGTGCTCCCCCACATGCCCACCCACTCCTGTCTCAGCACCCAAGCTGGGTCACCAAGAGGCTCCCCCCCCAGTTATGGCAGAAAAGGCAGTCCTCTGCTACATATCCAGGTGGAGCCATGGGTTCCTTCCCACCCACCCCTCCACCCCATTGTACCCTTTGGTTGGTAGTTTACTCCCTGGGAGGTTTGGAGGAATCTGGTTGGTTGATACTGTTGTTCTTCCTATGGGATTGCAATTCCTTTAGCTGCTACAGTTCTTCCCCTAACTCCTCCATTGAGGTCTCCATGCTCAGTCCAATGGGTGGCTGTGAGAATCCGCATCTGTATTGGTCAAGATCCAGGAGAGCCTCTCAGAGGTAGGCTATATTAGACTCCTGTCAGCAAGCACTTCTTGGCATCAGCAATAGGTGTCTGGGTTTGGTGGCTACATATAGATCAGATCCACAGGTGGGGCAGTCTCTGGATGGCCATTCCTTCAGTCTCTGCTACACTTTTTGTCCCTGCATTTCCTTTATACAGGAGCAAATCTGGCTTAAAATTTTGGAAGTGTGTGGTGGCCCCATCCCTCTATCAGAGGCTGTGCCTAACCTCTGGATATGGTGTCTATGGGTTCTCTCTCCTTTTTTGGGTATTTCAGCTAGTGTCATCCCATTGGATCCTGGATGCTTCTTGCTTTCCTAGCTTCTGGGATTTTTAGGTGGCTACCCCCGAGTTCCGGATCCCCATTGCTACACACCTCTGTTCAATTTCTTGACGCTCTGTACTTCTCTGTCTCCTCTCATACCTGATCCTGCCCCCCCTTTTTATTCCCTCCCTCTCCTCTCTTTCTTCCAAGTCTCACTCATCCTCTATTTTCCTAGATTATTTTGTTCTAAAGCATCCCTGTTTTAGTCTTCCTTCTTCTCAACCATTCAAGATTCCTTAGTTGAGATTTTTTGTCTAGCTATGTACCCCATTTTTAACAGGGTTATTTGGTTCTCTCAAGTCTAACTTCTTGAGTTCTTTGTATATTTTGTATATTAGCCCTCTCTCAGATGGAGGTTTGGGAAAGACCTTTTCCCAATCGGTGGGTTCCTGTTTTGTCCTATAGACAGTGTCCTTTGCCTTACAGAAGCTTTTCCATTTTATGATGTCCCATTTGTCAATTGTTGATCTTAGAGCATAAGTCGTTGGTGTTCTGTTCAGGAAAATTTCCCCTGTGCCAATGTCAGAGGTTCTTTTCTACTTTCTCTTCTATTAGATTCGCATATCTGGTTTTATGAGGAGGTTTGTGACCCACTTGTATATGAGCTTTGCACAAGATGCTAAGAATGGATTGATATGCATTCTTCTACATGCTGACCTCCAGTTGAACCAGCACCATTTGTTGAAAAATGCTGTCTTTTTTTTTTTTTTTCCACTGGATGGTTTTGTTTTCTTCATCAAAGATCAAGTGACCATAGGTGTGTAGGTTCATTTCTGGGTCTTCAAAATGTCACCCATCACAATAGTCACATTTAATACAAAATATCTTGATACAACTCTTATCAAGCAAGTGAAAGATCTGTATAACAAGTACCTCAAGTCTCTGAAGAAAGAAATCTTAGACAATCTCAGAATATGGAACAATCTCCCATGTTCATTGATCTACAGGATTGATATAGTAGAAATGGCCATCTTACCAAAAGCAATGCACAGATTCAATGCAATTGCCATCAAAATTCTAATTCAATTCTTCACAGAGTTAGAAAGAGCAATTCTGAAATTCATCTGGAATTAATATATCCCAGGAGAATGAAAACCATTCTTAATAATACAAGAACTTCTAGGGGAATCACCATCTCTAACCTCAAACTGTACTATAGAGACATAGTGATAAAAATAGCATTGTATTGGTACAGAGACAGACAGGTAGATCAATGGTTGAATATCATTTTTAAAAACATAAACTTATTTTATATTTGAAAATGTCTGTAGTGATACACTAAAGGAAATAAAATTAATTTATGATCATATTGAAAATAAATATATTTGTGATACTTTAATATATAGATTAAATAAGATAAAATTAAGTTAACAATTAAATTATATGACTAGTAATACTTGATTAGATAAAAAGCTTTGCCACCCAGTTGTACTGTCAGCCAGTAGTTAGACGGATCTCTGTCATTGTTTCAGGTACAATTAATACTAATAATCATTACATACTGAGTAAAATACATGACTTTTGTCATAAAAAACAGTCATCACTCAAACAATGTAGAGTCCTACCTAACAGGACAGACTCACTGCTCCCGAAGAAGCAACAGTGTCTCAGGACTAGCATCGACAATAGCAATATCATCAACTCATGAACTTATCACAAGCTTCTTGTCACATTAATTTGAAACCCTTTAGAATAAATTCCAGAAATCATATACAACTTTATCTCTTCTCACTTTTCACCCATTCCTATTTCTTCCTTTCTTTCGGTACTCATCTTCTCTCTGCAAAGTAATTGATAATATCATGAAAAAATTATAGATTATCATAGATAGTTTACTTTTATTTTATATGACCAGGCATTATTGTTAAGCTTTTTTGTGTTGTGTTCGTTTTTTAGCTATTGCATATTCTGCAGTAATGGTGGGATACATTCTAGGTTTTCTAACAGGAGTACGAAACTTTATCTTGCCTATAGAAGAAGCTATGAAAGCAGTGTAAGTCATTCTATTTACTATTGTATTTAGATTATGTTGTACAGAGTACTGGCTGAATAATACATAGCAAATGCAGTCAACTGTGGGTGATGTACACATACATACATGTAAACAAAAGTATAATTATACTGTGCATTTGTACTTTTAATATTTGGATTATAACCAATATGATTACTTAAAAGTTCATTAGCTTTTTATGTTTTGTTGTTAAAAACATGAAATAATCATTCAATACACTACAACAGTAACTGTGTATTATACACAGAAGGTTTCATCTTGGTTATTATTTAAAGATTTTTTTCATACAATATATTCTGCTCATATTCTTCTTTTGCAGTAATCTCTTCCCAGCTATCTCCCTACTCACATGATGTTATTTACCTAGGGACGATAGGCTTTCTACATGTTACATGTCATTGCATGTAACAAAAACACTCCACAGTAGATCCCATGGCTAGTTGTTACCCAATACAAAATGAACTCAATTGGTTTATTTATGAAGTTTTTTTAATTTTCTATTGTTTTATCATTTATTTCTTTGCCTTATTGGTCTTTTGCTTGTTTGTTTTTATTTTCATTTTTGTGTGAGTGTTGTTTCATTTTTTGTTCTGTTTTTTGAATGAAAAAAAAAAGAGGCACAACATGTCTCCTATAGAAACATATTACTGTACTGCTTTAGAGGCTTAGAATTAAATATGTGTATGAAAAGAATTCAAATAGATTCATCAAATAATTGTGGAGACAATGATCCAATTAAATGTCTTATACCATCACATTCCAGTAATAAATTAAATCTTGTATGTTTCCCTGTGGCATTTTAAAAGGATTTTAGTGTTATATTCTGCCCCCTATATTTCTTCCCTTATCTGTCCCCACATCCTCTTTATTCTTTATCCCTCTCATTCTAAAATGTCAGTAACATTGTGTTGTATTTCCCTCTCCTTTGGGAGATTGTGTTCTTGCTGGCACCTTAGTGGGTACCTAACCTCTGGGTTATTCAAATTATGGAACACAGAATCAATAAATATGTAATGAACAAGTGTTACAGTAGGGTCCTTTCGGTATTTGTCAATTGTAGTATAATTGGATTGATGTATATATATACACCCAACTTCCCGATGAAATCTTTACCCTAATATTCAAAATGATTGTACTAGTGTGCACTCTAACCAGCATGTGCTGTCATTTGTTTTATTGGTCTTGATAGTTGTGACTGGTATGAAATGAAATCTCAAAGTAGTGCTAAATTCCATTTACCTGATGGACAAAGTTGTTGAGCACTTCTTTTAAATGTTACTCAACCTTTTGTATTTTATCTTTAGATACTCTCTGCTGAGTTCTCAACACCATGTTAAATTGGGTTATTTTCTGATGCTCAGTGTTTTATTTCCATATAAACTATAACTACTACTAACATTTTATTGGACATATACTTGCTTTTTAACTTTTTTTTGGCTACACTTTGCTTGAAATATTGCTTGCTTTGCCTTATTTTCAGCTTCATGAGATCCCATTAATTAATTTTTTGGACTTAGTGTCTTTCTATTGGAGTCCTGTCAGAAAGTTCTCTCTTGTGTCAGTGAGTTCAAGCCTATTTCTCACTTTCTCCTCTCTGAGGATCAGATATCTGGTTTTATGTGGACGTCAGTGATCCAATTGGAGTTCAGTTTTATGCAGAGAGTTAGTTATGGATCTATTTGCATTTTTATACAGGCAGCCATCCATTTTACCACCACCATTTTTCAAAGTAGTATTTTCTATGTATTTATTTTTTGCTTATTAATATAAACTTCAATGTCCATACATATAAAATTATGTCTAGGTCTTCTGGTTGATTCCATTGATCAAGTGTCTATTTTTGTGCTAATACCATGCTGGTTTTATTATGTTACTTTTTTGTAAAACTAGAATTCAGAGATGGTAATACTTTTAGCAATTCATTCACCGTTCAGGATTGTTTGTGTGTTTTGTGTGTATATGTCTGTGTATGTGTGTATCTTTATGAAACTGATTTCTTTCTCTTTGCAAAGAATGGTGTTGGAAATTTGATGAGTTTTGTTAAATCTTCATTTTAATAATCTAATATTATTATTATGTCCATTTTCTCCATATTAGTCCTTCTGATCCCATCTTCTGTTCTTCCTAATCTATTAAGTTTTTATTACATAGTTTTTCACTCCAGGTATTTTTGAGGCTATTGTGAAATATGTTGTTTGATTTCTTTCTTTCTTAGTCTATTTGTCATTTGTATATGGGAAGGCTCCTGAATTTTCTGTGTTGACTTTGTTACCTGCTGTTCTGCTGAATGTTTATTGGTTGTAGATATTTCCTCATAGAGTGTTTGGGGTCTTTTATTCATAAAACCATAACATATGCAAATAAAGATTATTTGTTAGTCTTCATTTTGTATTTCTATCACTTTGATCTCCTTAAGTTGTCTTACTGCTCTAGATTGGATTTTAAGTACTAAAATGAGTAAATATGGAAAGAGTCTTTTGTTCCTGGATGTAACTTTAGTAGTGATTTCTTGAGTTTATTTCCATTTAGTTGATGTTGAATGTGAACTTGATGTAAATAACCTGTGTTATGCTGAAGTGGGTTTGTTGTATCTCTAGAATAGCCAGAATTTTTATCATAAAGAGATGTTCCATTTGTCAAAGTACCCTTCTGTATCTAATGTAGTGATCATATGATATTTGTCTATTCAGTCTATTTATATGATTAAATATATTTATTGAATTAAGTGTGTGGAATATCTACAACTCTGGGACTAGGCCTACTTGATAATGGCAGATGATCTTTTGAATATGCTCTTGTATTCAGGTTGCAAGTATTTTATTGAGAATGTTTGCATCTGTTTACCCATTGTATTGCTGAAAAACCTACATTACCTTAAAAATAGACCCTTGACAAAAATGAATCTAGGGTGCCATCTAGCAGATAAATAGGAAAAGTGACTACAAATTCAGAGAAATAAACATTTGGATTAGAAGGAAGACCAAAATGTGGGTGCTTCTGGCCTTCTTAGAAAGGGGAGCAAAATACTCACCGAATCAAATACATAAACTAAGTGTGGAGCAGAGACTGAAGGAAAGACCATCCAGAGACTGCCCTACCTGGGGATATACAGACTCCAAACCCAGACTCTATTGCAGATGCCAAGAAGAGCTTGCAGATATGGCCATCTCCTGAGAGGGTCTGCCAGAGCCTGACAAATACAGAGCCAGCCATATGACTGAGAACGGGTTCTCCAATAGAGAAGTTAGAGAAAGGACTGAAGGATCTGAAGGGGTCTGCATCCCATAGGAAGAACAATACTATCAACTAACCAGACTCTCCAGAGCTCCCAGGTACTAAACCACCAATCAAAGAGTACACATGGAGGAAACCATAGTTGCATCTGCATACGTAGCAGAGGATGACCTTGTTGGGCATCGATGGGAGGAGAGACCATCGGTCTGGTGAAGACTCGGTGCCCCAGTGTAGGGGAATGCCAGGGAGTGGAAGCTGGAGGGGGTGGGTGGGTGGGAAAATACCCTCATAGAAGCAGGGGATGGGGAAAGGGATAGGGGGATAGGGTTTTAAGGGTGGGGAAGTGAGGGGAGAACATTTAAATAATGTAATAAGGAAATGTAAATAAAGAAAATATCCCATAAAAAAGAAAAAAGAAATGATAAAAATAAAGGTTTTAGTCTTTAAAATGCCATTTGAATAATTATGTAGATGATTATTTTCTTAATATAACTACTTTTAAAGTTTGTGATAATGTCATTTTCTCATGTAACATCAATGTACAAATTTTAAATTTTACTTAAAATTAGACATTTAATTGGAAAATTCTAAAAAATAATGTCAAATTATCTGTGATGGCTAAATCCAGTGAAAAAAGACAGCATTTTCAACAAATGGTGCTGGTCAACTGGAGGTCAACTTGTAGAAGAATGTAAATTGATCCATACTTATCTCCTTGTACAAAGCTCAATTCCAAGTGGATCAAGGACCTCCACATAAAACCAGCTACACTGAAACTAATAGAAGAAAAATAGGGAAAAGCCTTGATCACATGGGCACAGGGGAAAAGTTCCTGAACAGAACACCAATGGCGTATGCTCTAAGATCAAGAATTGACAAATGGGATCTCATAAAACTGCAAAGCTTCTGTAAAGCAAAGGATACGGTCAACAGGACAAAGCGGGAACCAACAGACTGGGAAAAGATCTTCACCAACCTTACATCTGATAGAGGGCTAATATCCAAGGTATACAGAGAACTGAAGAAACTAGATTCCAGACCATCAAATAACCCTATTAAAAATGGGGTAGAGAGTTGAACAAAGAACTCTCAACTGAGGAAACTCAAATGATTGAGAAACATCTAAAGAAGTGTTCAGCATCCCTAGTCATCAGGGAAACACAAATGAAAACAACACTGAGATTCCACCTCACTCCAGTCAGATTGGCTAAGATCCAAAACACAGGTGACAGCAGATGTTGGGAGGATGTGGAGAAAGAGGAACACTCCTCCATTGTTGGTGGGATTGCAAGCTGGTACAACCACTATGGAAAGCAGTCTGGCGATACCTCAGAAAATTGAACATAGTGTTACCTGAGGACCCAGCTATACCCCTCCTGGGTATATACCCAGAAGATATTTCAACATGCAACAGGGCCACATGCTCCACTATGTTTATAGCAGCCTTATTTATAATAGCCAGAAGCTGGAAAGAACCCAGATGTCCTTCAACAGAAGAATGGATACAGAAAATGTGGTACATTTACACAATGGAGTACTACTCAGCTATTAAAAATAATGAGCTCATGAAATTCTTAGGCAAATGGATGGAGCTAGAAAATATCATCCTGAGTGAGATGACCCAATCACAAAAGAACACACATGGTATGCACTCACTGATAAGCGGATATTAGCCCCAAAACACACAATACCTAAGATGCAATGCATAAACCTCATGAAACTCAAGAAGAAGGAGGAAGACCAAAGTGAGGGTGCTTTTGTCCTTTTTAGAATGAGTATCAAAAGATTCAACCAGAGCTCCCAGGATCTAAACCTCCAGCCTGAGAACAGACAGGGGCAAGCTGTCCTCTGAGAGGCTCTAACCAGCAGCTGACTCAGACAGATACAGACATCCAGAGCCAAACAGTGGATGGAGCTTGAGGACTCTTATAGAAGAATAGGCAGAAGGATTGTGGCCCTAAGGAGATAGGAACTGCACAGGAAGATCAACAGAGTAAACGAACCTGAACCCTTGGAGCTCTCAGAGACTGAATCACCAACCGTGGAGCATACCTAGTCTACACAGATCTACCTCCATGGGCTGGACCTAGGCCTCCCTGCACATATGATGTAAATGTGCAGCTTGGTTTTCATGTAGGTCTCAAACATCTGGAGTGGGGGCTATCGCAAAACATGCAGCCTGTATATGGAGTATGGTCTTCTAGCTGGGTGCCTCATCTGGCCTCAATGGGAGAGGAAGCACCTAGCCTCTCAGAGACTTAAAGTGGCAGGGTGGGGGATACAGGAGGAGGGGGTACTCAGAAAACAAGAGATGGGGAAGGATTGTGGGAGGGGATGACTGGGACAGGTTATAAAGTGAATAAGCAAAAACATAAAATTAAAAAAGGAAAAAAAAATAAATAAAAAATAAAAAATAATATAAACTTAAATAAATTTTAATAAAATTTAATAGTAAATATAAATGGTTTTATAATAAAGAAATAAATTATTCTCACATGAAATGAAAAATTTCTGGAAAGCAAATGACAATGATGATGATATTAAATTGATTAGATCAGGGCCAGCAAGATGTCTTATTGTACAGAGGTGCTGGACACCAATGCTGAAGACCTTTCTTTAGAAGCCAAGACCCACCTGATAGAAAGTACAAACCTCTGCAATTTGCCCTCTGATCTCCTCATATATTATATGATGCATACACATATGCAAAATTGTAAAAATAAAATCTGATATGCATTTCATAAAGAAACCAAGTTGGAATAAATGACTACAATATTAAAATCTGAATGTTACAATGAGCAAAATATTCATTGAAATCAGTTTGAAATCAAAATTATATAAGACAATCTACCCATATAATAACCCAATATGAATAGATTCTTGGATAAAATATCTGTACACATAATTTATGCTCTGACATCCACGCATATCCTAGCACATGTTCGATATGCACAGCTGTCTTTTATATTGAAGTATATTCATATCTACTTACCTATTCTGTTAGTCAGTGCCCTCTAGATTAACAGAATATATACGATGAATCTCTGTTCTATGAGACTGATTTTATCGTAGAAACACTTTCTCTCACAATAATTATGACAACTAGTTTTGCATATTAGATAGGCTAAGCAACATGATTGCTCAGAATTTGAAATGCATTACTCCAAAATCTTTTTGCTTTGATGATTAGCATTGAAGTCAGCAGTAATTCTTGCTTTCATAGTTTGGAATGAAATGTCAGCAGCTGATTACAACTTATCCCTTCTCTTTACCATCTTTCAGAATATTTTGCTTTGTAAATTAAATACTTTAACATAAAATGGGGAGCTTCTACTCTGACCCTGTCTGTGGTGTGATGCACATTTATTTTCTCCTTTATTTGGAAAATTTTTTCTTTATAGACATTAAAATATTTTCAGTACCAGAGAGCTGATTCAGCTGTTAAAAGCATTGGCTGCTCTTCCAGAGAACCAGGGGTCTATTTCTAGTATCTACATAATAGCTTACAATTCTCTGTAACACCAGTTCTAGGGGATCTGTTGAAAAATGCTGTGAGTCTGTCTGGTCCTGGGCTTTTAGTAAAACAAATTTTAGGAAAACAATAATTATTTAAAATAAACACATATTCTTCCTGGTAAATCCAGCATTCTGATAATAACCAAAACCACTTAAATTTCAACTAAACTTATGTGTCAAATTGGAAAGCATTATTAGCTTTCCAAGAAAGAAAGAAGCATGCAGTGATGTTTTCTTTAGTCTTTTTAATGTTGATCAAAGAAGGATTGTTATAGATTTTATTCAACATGCATCAGAAAACTAGTATATGGTGCTTTCAAAGAGTTTGCTAAGTATTGTTCTGTAGTGGAATCATGAGTTTTTAGTTTTCAAACTGCTTATTTCTACCATGATGGAAATACTTTGACTTCAAAATATAGCTGGTACATATGATCACCCTGTTAAAATGTTTACTTAAATTTAATAGTTAAAGGATTTGCATTCAGTTGAGGCCACAGTTCTTTAGGTGTACAAACACACATAGTATGTGCCACGTGTAATATGATATTAAAAACATATAAGTGGATTCACAGTACTAAGAAAAGGAAAACTTGTGGATATTACAAGCAACAGGGAGCCAGTGACAGTGGTCATCTATGTATTCTCAAGGGTTTGGGGGATTAAGGTGAGGCTGTTCAGCTTAGAGTGACCCTGAAGTCTTTGAAAATAAGGTAGAGAGTTCTTAATTAAAGAGCTCTTGCATAGCATGCAGAAGGCACTAAATTTAATCCAAAGCAACACAATAAATAAACAGACAATAATAAAAAAGAAATGTGTAGCTACTATGAATGCTGCAGATTACCATATGACAATCATATACTGGAAATAAGATTGGGACTATATGTGATTGTGGGGGAAATCTATATTCCTGAATAACACCCTCAAATGAAGAGCATTGTCTCACCAGTGAATAACACTGTGAACATTTCTGCATTTTATGAAAGGAAATCTAATAAAGTCTTCATGTATCGTAGGAAAAGAGCTCCTCCAGAACAAGCTGATGCAGAAGTGAGCATCTTTCCTACAATAACTGTTTAATGAAGATTTTAGTTCATAATAAAGATGTATTAATTTGTATTTCATATGTGGGAGTGGTTTTCCAGCATATATGTGTCTGTATGATGTGTGTGAAGTGGTAGAGCAATGAATCCTTTGAAACCTACAGATGACTCTTAGCTGCTATGTGGTTACTGGAAACAAACCCTGTTCCCTGCACGCACATCCAGTGGGGCATAATCATAACCTCTGGTGGGGCATCTCTCTGTCTTCCAGCTAAGATTTTCCATGAGTGTGGATCTAAAAATATTAGTAATAAGATATTTACTGACTTCTGAAATCTTATCAATAAATGATTAAAACAAACATACATACAAACAAACAACTCTTGGGTAGTTTGAAAATTATCCTGTTCGGCTCTGTATTGATTAAAGAGAAGAAATACTGATAGTTCATTAGTTCATAGACACTCTGTGAGACAGAAACTTAGCAATCAGGAGCACAGGGTATTTCATGTCCCTTCTGTACTTTGCCAGCTGCTAAGCTGTGTGAAGAGCAAAAATAGCCTTAAGAAAGAATGCAAATGAGTCCTATAGGAAAACTGGAGAGATCACAGAAATAGCAAGTACACTTAGCACATGGGGCCTGAAGGAAGGGCTTGCAGATATCATGTGACCTCAAGAGTCATAGGCATTAAACAAGAAATGTAGTGCAACCTAAAGAGCAAAAAAAAAAAAAGAAAGAAAAGTGGTGGCGCACGCCTTTAATCCCAGCACTTGGGAGGCAGATTTCTGAGTTCAAAGCCAGCCTGGTCTACAGAATGAGTTCCAGGACAGCCAGGACTACACAGAGAAACCCTGTCTCGAAAAACCAAATAAAATAAATAAAAGAGCAAGGTGTCTTGTTACAGAGGTCCAGGTGTAAGATACAGGAGCCAGGAAAAGAAACAAGTCTTGGTTTTCCAGAGGCACAGACTAAAGTGGGAAATCTTTAAAAAAGGAACAAGCAGGACTGTCTGCTGTCTGAGTCATGTCACTGAAAATGGAATTGGGGAAGTGAGGCTCTGACGGGAGGAAAGACCGAACAGTTACATTGAATGCTGACAACTGGCTCATGTCAGCAAAGCTCCCAAATAAATTACAAATGACTGCAAATTAACAGCAAATTCTACCAACAAATTATGATTTTTTTTATAAAAGCTCCTAACTGAAATTTTCTATCTTTCTCTGTACAAGTGGTCATGTTCAGCAGTATCGGATATTGCAGAGAAATTGGTGGAAATCTTTTATTTTTATTGGTTCAATCTCAATTTCTACATCTTTGCCGCTGCTCTGTTTTCCATCTAGTTTACCTGGTGAGTATTAAAAGAAATATAATTAGTCACAATATATTTTACCCTTTGTTTTCATTCTCAAAGCACAGATAAACTAATTTCAAAGTGAATATGCTTTCCTCCTGATATTGCTCTGTGACAAAGGAATTTTATCATTGTTTTGTTGTTGTTTTTATCAATCCAAGCAGGATCACATCCAAATATTATATTTATGAGCTATATTTTTATTTGTATATATTTGTGTTATGCATTATTTCTTTGTACTATCCCATTTTAGTTGAAGTGCATAGATGCTTTTAAATATGAAAGTATGCTGAAATTTATTTAGCCATTGTCACATTCTAATTGTAACAGAACTTATTGAATGAATCTCTCTCTCTCTACATATATATGTTTATATAATGATTATATTATTCATATATATGATCATATATATTATATATTTCATTAGAATTACTTACAAGCTCAGGTGCAGCTAATCCAACAGCCTCTGTCTATGAAAAAATGGTCAGTAGTTGCTCAGTCCATGAATCTAGATGACTCAGCTGATCTTCAAAACATACTAAAATTACCAAGTAGGCTCTAATGCCAGAAGGAACGATTTGCTACTGATGAAGGCAAGAACAAGTAGGGAAAGAGGAAACGGGGTCAGGGAAAAGTCTGAATCTTCAGATTGAATTCTTAAAGAAATAAACAGAAATGAAAGATGAAAGTATAATAAAAACAAACATTTGGGAAATAGCTGAAACAGTTCTGTAAAGGAAACCTTATCAGTAACAGAGTCTATGTTGGAGCTCATCATTTTTTTTTTTTTTTTTTGACAAGGATTTACTGTGTAGCCCTGGAAATCACACATAGATCATGCTGTTCTTGAAGTCAAAGATTCATGTGTCTCTCTCTCTTCCAATTGTAGTGTGTGTGCCACCATCTGGCTAAACAATCAGTTTTTTAACAAATACAAATAGACAATGAATATTTGAAGAATATTTGATATCTTTTTCCATTATGAAATTGCAAATTTAACCTACATTGGAATTTGTTCTCAATGTGGTCAGAACAACTATCCTCAAGATAATTAATGCTTATGGGAATGTGGGGAAAGAAAAACCTTTATTCACTGCTGGTGGCAATGTATACTTCTAAATTTGCTCTGAACATTTCTAAAAAAAATCCCGAAATTATGGGGCTGGAGAAATGTTTTAGCAGTTGAGAATGCATACCACTCTTGCAGAGGACCTGAGTTTGGTCACAACTACCTGTACCTGTGGGCTACTCAGGAAATTGCTCATGTGCACATATTTTCTCACACACAAATTTATACACATTTAGAAATCTTTTTTAAAACCTGAAAATAAAACTATGATATAACCTAATTACATGACTCTCCCGTATATATGTCTTAGTAGCTGTGTATCTTTCCTCACTATTAACAATAGCTACAAGATGGAATTAATCTAGATATTTGTAAACAGTATAATGGGATAAAGAAAACATAGTATTTATGTACAGTGAAATTTTATTCAGATGTAAAGATAAATAACATCGTGAGAGGGTCAGGAATTCTCATGTTAAGTCAAACCACTGAAACTCAGAAAGTCTAATACCAAATGTGATTTTCTTCCATAAATGGAACACAAATATAAAAAATGCATATATCTACAAATGCTTGTAAGGGTATGTGTGTTTCGGTGTGTGCATGTGTGCAGGTGTATTGTGGGTGTGACAATTAGAGAAGTGATGAATTGAGGGACTGAATCCAGCATAAGGGAAATTGGATAGACAGCAATGAAATACAGGTAATACATGAGCAGAATGTGAGACTCACAGAGAGAGGAATCAACAGGGTGGGTGGTCACGACTTGTGGAAGAGAAATAGGGAAAGGGAACAAAAAAGAACAGAGAGTGATGACATATACACATGAAAAAACAGTTATGAAGCCAACTACTTTATATGCTAACCTAAAGTGTTTAACAACTAGTATCTCCCACCACCCAGAGTATCTTTCATTACAGAAGTGCCTATGAGACATCATCCAAGAAAAGTGAAATCTTCATTATTCTTACTGCACTATTCACAATAACCATTTTTTAAAGCCTGACTAGTAATACAACAAATTACTGAGTGAGGAAAATGTGTTACCCAGGGCACTTCACTCAGATGTAAAGAATAGTCATAACACTTGCAGGAAAGAGGCTGTGATGGCAGGTACATGTAGGATATAAAGACACAAAAGGGACTGCATGAGAAGAAAGGATAAAGAGGTAGGAGAGATCAGTGAGTAAGATCATGTCAAGTGAGAAAGTATGATGATATGTATATAAGAATGGAAATGTTATAAGTATATTTATTAATACTTTTCCATTATTACTATGTATTCTTGCACAAACTTCAAATTTGGTCCTATAAAATACTTTGTGGCTCTCTTGCTCTCTTGAGCTCTTCCCTCTAGCTTCCCTCTGTTCCCTTGCCCCTCCCCCTTCCCTTCCCCCTCTCTCCACGTGGTGGTCATGGCTGGCCTCTACTCCTCTACCTCTCTGTTCGTTCTCTCTCTCTCTCTCTCTCTCTCTCTCTCTCTCTCTCTCTCTCTCTCTCTTTTCTCTCTCTCTCTCTGCCTCTATTACCATCCTGGCTCCCCTCCCCATGCCCTGAATAAACTCTATTCTATGCTAAAAAATAAATAAATAAATAAAAGAAAAAATAAAATGCTTTGTGATACATAAAAGGCTATTTTGGAGAGGCTATTTTTGAGCTGTTTCATCATATGTTAATTATTAAATATGGCTATTGAATTCTCCATTAAATAATAAATTAATTCAGCCATAGATATCACACTTTTCGGCAGTTAAGAGACAAACATAGTGAAAATTTTTCATTATCAAAGAATTGTGTTTTACAAAGCACTACTGTTGTTGAAAATTAACATTTGAAAACACACAATAGTTTTAGTGTGTTTAATATAACTCCTCCATTTTTGGTGGGATTGTAAACTGGTACAACCACTATGGAAAGCAGTCTGGAGGTACCTCAGAAAATTGAACATAGTGTTACCTGAGGACCCAGCTATACCACTCCTGGGCATATACCCAGAAGATATTTCAACATACAACAGGGCCACATGCTCCACTATGTTCATAGCGGCCTTATTTATAATAGCCAGGAGCTGGAAAGAACCCAGATGTCCTTCAACAGAAGAATGGATACAGAAAATGTGGTACATTTACACAATGGAGTACTACTCAGCTATTAAAAACAATGAGTTCATGAAATTCTTAGGCAAATGGATGGAGCTAGAAAATATCATCCTGAGTGAGATGACCCAATCACAAAAGAACACACATGGTATGCACTCACTGATAAGCAGATATTAACCCAAAAGCACACAATACCTAATACGCAATGCATAGACCGCATGAAACTCAAGAAGAAGGAGGAAGACAAAAGTGTGGGTGCTTTTGTCCTTTTTTAGAATAAGTATCAAAAGATTCAACCAGAGCTCCCAGGGTCTAAACCTCCAGACTGAGAACAGGTAAAAAGGAAACACCTGTGATGTCTGCTGGTAGAAGCTCTAATCCTGATGCTGGCCTCCAGACTTATACTACTCAGACCTTTGATGGGCCATTGACAAGGCCACCAAACAGCTAGAGATTGACACCACTAATCTGAAGAAATCCCTCGTTTCGATGTCTGAATTGATCTCCAAAATTGCAAAGGACTTTATTGGACTTGATTTATTCTTCTACAATAGAAAAGACTGTGTACAGCTCTTGACTGTGTACAGCCCTTAAAGAAGAATGTTGCCCTTACATAGATAAGACAGGGATGGTTAAAGAGAACATGAAAAAGGTCAGAGAAGGTCTAGAGAAATGACAGAGAGAGAAAGAGAAAGAGGAATATGAGAGCTGGTACAAGGACTGGTTTTCAACCTCTCTATGGTTGTCAACCCCACTTCCTCCTATCTTGGGACCATTAACTGGGTTATCTCTGCTGATTTTTTTAGTCCGGGCCTTAAATAGGCTGGCTAACTTTGTGATACAACAGATAGATAATTCGGTAGCAAAACCTATTCAGATACATTATCATAAGTTAGACTCAAGATGAGGTTGTTACTTTATCCAGGGTGTTCCTCAAACCTATCTCCATCCAACCTAAAAGATGAGACTTCCACCCTTAGACCAAGCAGAGAGGGGCTACCCAGAACCCTCTCTGTCTGGTGATCTGAATTCTTGCTTAGGCTGCGAGGCTAAGCACTGCAAGGGAATATAAATAAAAGTTTAAAATATATATCTGGGTTCCCTGAGGGACAAGCCTGACTGCATAGGGGTTGATGTCACAAGTATCCCCTCTCCAGGAAAAAGACATCAGGATGGGTATGGCCCTCATGCCTCACTGGACAACGACAGGAGGACCTGAGCCATTACAAGGTCCTCTTCAATTATTGGAGGTCAGGCCTCTATTAAACCTTTGCAAGAATAGAATAGCCAAGGCCCTTCTATACTTAGAGAAGGGAGGAGATGTCAGGGGCAGCCCTGCTTGTACACTAAAGGCCTAAAATCAGCCATAGGCCTAAAGTCAGCAATAGTCCTGACATACATGCATGCTAACACCAAGTCTTGGGTCTCTGTGGAAAAACACTGAAACAGAAGGCTATAAGCTATTGTAAACAGGCGGCTTCTGTGGAAATTTACCAGCCCAAGTAGTCATAGGTCTTATAAATAGGCAGCCTGGGTGGACAGTACCAACTTAGGTAAGGACAAGTGAATCATAGGCAGAGCCATAGTGACCTGTCCCCTGAACCTACACCCAGCTGATACCCTGTTCTGAAAGGTGATCTGTACTCCCCCTGAACACCTATGCTCCGGTGCCATTCCCTTCCCCACATCCTGCCTTTTTGTATTTATAACCCCTGTGTAAATAAGTAAATTATGATGTGATGTAAATAACTAAATAAATTTTTAAAAAAAGAAAAAAAAAGAAAAGAAAAAGAAAAAAATAGCCTAATTCTATATCTAAATCCAAGAAAGTTCTAGAAAGAAACATAAAGGGCTGGAATAACACTTCCTTCTTCAGAGTGCTGCAGGTCCTGTACATTTTATAATTTTTCTTGGGAGTTACAAGTAGGGAAGTTGGGGTGATTAACTGTAACAAGGCAAGGCTATCTTCAAAATGGAATTAAAGTCATATTATATATATTTTATTAATGCCCCTCCTATTAAGTAGGCACATTTTTAGAGTTAAATGGTCCAGGTGCATGTTCATGATTCCTTACTTATACATTATTTGGAGTCACTTAACCCAGTACTATTACTGATTCTGTAAATATCCTAAATTTAAATATTATATATGCAGGCCATATTGAAAATGTAACATATGTGTGTCTTCCTCTTTAATTTCTCATAATTCCAGTTACAAGATAGTGCATGTATAGAAAAAGATATCCAAAACGGAAGAAAATGTCTGACCAGATGCTACTCAAATAATTAAAGCACATAAGCATTGTGTGTATTACAGAATAGAATACAGAATACACAAATTTTAAACTCAATGAGTTAACTTTCATACTTGTTAAAATAGCTAAAATTTAAAAGATAAACAAAAAAGTTGAGGTTTTAAGTAGAGAAAACTCCCATGAACTAGTGATGGGAACATAAATGAAAATCATTACAGCAAATAGTGAGAAGGTTACTCAAAACTTTACAATGAACTGACTATACAGTCAACAATCTCACTTTGTCTTATATGTTTAGTGTAAATAAAATGCAATTATTGAAAGATAAAAAAAAAAGAGACATACATAGTGAAAATTTTTCATTATCAAAGAATTGTGTTTTACAAAGCACTACTGTTGTTGAAAATTAACATTTGAAAACACACAATAGTTTTAGTGTGTTTAATATAACTCGCTTGCCATTCCTTGACAAACACGGTTATTATAATGTGTACAAATAAATGCATGGTGTATATTTTCATATATACTGACTTTGAGATAAAAAAAAAGGATTATTTTTCTTGTGACCTATAGGTGCACACGAGTTAAGACTTCAGAAAACAAAGGAACCTCCCACCAGTGACAGGAGACTTCAAAATAAGGAAATTAAACCTAATTTGAAGAGTATTCTTCATGCTATTTGGGTAAAGTAAAATATTTCTGTTAAGAAGCCAATAAATTGACCTGTGTTATTTTCTTTCAGAGTTACGAATATGACAAGGTGTTTAAGTTAAATTTGCATAAAAGGGTTGGAGACTCTTAGATAATTACTAAATTACACATTTTCCTTATAATAGAAAGAAATAGCTTCCTTATTTGATATCACTAAAGACAGGTGGTGTAGCGTTAGAGGACAATGATTCACCAACTAATAATTTAGATTAATTTTTAATTGATTTGATACAATTTTGTTTATTATCTCTGAAGAAATAAAGATGGAATTTAAGAAAATTTCATGAATTGGAAGAACTGTGTGTGAAACACATAGCCTTCTACCCTCACAAGTAATATCACAATATTTAAACCAAAATCCTTTGTTTCCGTGTATGATAAATTGGTCTATCATAGTAATGCTAGAGATAGGCATGCATCTGGAATCCCTTCCAATGCTTTAGTTCTGTTCTGAATATTTTTCTTTCTAATTGTAACATTTTTTCTGTCATATAGATTGTATGTTTGTAATTTCCATGCTCATTTTCATTCATATGTAGTGAATATTACTGTGAATAATATTTCCAAGAGACTTGAATCAATTGAATTTTCCTAATGCATGTTAGAATTTGACTTCTCACATTTCATATCTTCCCAATTTCTTTGTCTTTTTCTTTTTCCTAGAGATATTTATTTGTTCATTTTTCATTTTTTTACTCAAAGCATCCCATTCCTTTTTAGAAAATATTTTATCATTAAAATATACTATGGCTCTTCTCTCTTTCCTTTTCTTCTGTCTTTCCAATTTCATGTATGCCAAACCCCTTTCTCAAATTTCAGACAAAGAACTACAGGCAAATAGGAACACTGAGAGAGAGAAAGATGAATAACTTTGACCCTATTCTATTCAAAGTATTAATTAAGATATTTCTGTTGCCTCTAGACCCTTCCTTGATACACAACATCTCAGGATATAATGACTGTAGTTGGTTTATCATTTACTTAAAATGAATCTCTGCATATTAGTAAATACATAACATATTTATCTTTTGGGGTCACGGTTACCTCACTAAGAATGATGATTTTCTAGTTCCACCCATTTGCTTAAAATGCCATGATGTCATGGAACACTCCATTGTTTAAACCTATCACATATCTCTTATCCGTTCTTGTGTTGAAAAACATGGCATCTAAGAAATGGGAAAGACAGTGAAGAAAAGTCACCTCCTATAGAGCTTGAGATGAGGATGGGGATTAGGGCTACTTTTGTTTTATGGAGTTCTCAGCACAGTTCCCTAGACCATTTGCTAAGTAGGTTGTTTGCCTTCTTTAGGTTTATTTCGTTCTTTGTATATTAGCTCATCTGCCATATATATTTGAGAAAAACTTTTTCCCAGTTGGTATAATATCACTTCATTCTATTAACAGTTTTCTTTGCAGAAAAGAAGCATTTTGATCTTGTGAGAGTCCACATCTCCAGTGATTTAAATTATTTCTCAAGTCACTGAGATATTTAGAAATTCATTTTCATATTTTAAATGAACTTCTTATTTTTTTATTCTCTAGTAGTTTCAGAGATTCAGGCATAATACTTGGGTAGGTAACTGATCCATTCATAACTGACTTTTTTTGCCGGGTAAGAGACAAGGGTTAAACTTTATTCTTATACATAGAGAAGCCCAGTTTTTCCAGCAATATTTGCTGAAGATACTACCTTCTCCAATCTGTATTTTAGAGTTCATTTGTCAAAACCACAGTGGTTCTAGCTGCATGGAGTTATATCTGGTCTTCTACTATGTGGGTTATCATTTCTATTTTTGTGCCTGTGGCATTCTTTTTTATATTAAGTTTATGTAGTGTATCTTGAAATCATGTACAGTGATATTTCTAGCAGTGTCCTATTTTCCAGGTTGGTTGTGGCTCTCCTTTGTGTTTTATACTTGCATATGAATTCTGAGATTTTCTTTTTTGCTACTTTGAAGAACTTAGCTAGCATTTTATTTATAGATATACAGATAATTTTTTCTTTGATATTATTATACTGTGACATTTCTTTAGTGTGCCCTAAATTCCAGTATGTTAAGAAGGGCTTATTTACAAGAAAATATTAGGATACTTTCAGAATTCTAAAAGGTACATCTACTAGAAGTCCTTGGCAGATTAAACATGTATCCATCATGGGACTGTAGAAGTCAAATCCATTAATTTCTCTCTCTTTCTGTACTAGTCACTGAGTGAATGATTGTATAAGTATGTGCTGCCTGAGCCAAAGTAACTGATAGCCTTAAAACTATAATAAATATAAATATGTATGTTGTTAATATATATAAAGAATCTGGATCATATGTCAGATCTATTCCTGATTTTTAGATTATATATATATATATATATATATATATATATATATATATATAATATACATATATTGGTTATTTTATTTGTTTACATGTCAAATGTTGTCCCCCTTCATGTTTCCTCCCTCTGCAATCAGCCATCTCATTCCCCTCTCCCTGTCTCTCTGAGGGTGCTCCTCCCACCCACCCATTCCCAGTTAAACACCCGTAGCATCCTACTAGGCTGTGGCATGGAATCTCCACAGGACAAAGGGCCTTCCCTCCCACTGTTGCCAGATAAGACCGTCCTCTGCTACATATGCAGCTGGAGTCATGGGGTCCCTCCATTTCTATTCTTTGGTTGGTGACTAGACCCTAGGATTTCTGGGGAGTTCAATGAGTTGATACTGTTGTTCTTCCTATGTAGTTGAAAACCCCTTCATCTCCTTCAGTCCTTCCCCTAACTCTTCCCTTCTAGTCTTCTAATCAGTTGGATGGTTGGCTATGAGCCTCCTCATCCATATTGGTTGGCTCTGGCAGAGACTTTCTGGGGACTGCTATACCAGGATCCTATCAGCAAGCTCTTCTTGGCATAGCCATAGTGTCTTGGTTTGGTGTCTGCAAATGGGATGGATCCCTAGGTGGGGCAGTCTCTGAGTGGCCTTTCCTTCAGTCTCTGCTCCACTCAGTCCTGGTATTCTCTTTAGACAAAAATAATTCTGGGTTAAAATTATTGTGAAGGGTGAATGGCCCCACCCTTCAAACAGGGGCTGGGCCATCCACTGGATTTGGTCTCTACAAGTTCTATCTCCCCTGTTTGGGGTTTTTGGTAATGTCATCCCCATTGGGTTCTGGGAACCTCTTGCTTCCCTCATATCTGGGACTTTCTAGTGGCTAACCCCAGTCCCCAGTCCCCTACTGCTACATATTTCTGTTCAGTTTCTTGACTCTCTTACATCTACTGTTTCACCAGACACATGAACCTGCCAACATTTTCTCCTCCCTCTCCTCTCACCCTCACAGATACCTCCCTCCACTGCTTTCCCTAATTATTTTTTTCCCTCCTTGTGAGTAGGATTAAAGCATCCACACTTTGGTTTTCTTTCTTCTTGACCTTCATATGGTCTGTGAGTTGTATCATGGGTATTCTGAGCATTTGGGCTTATATCCACTTATTAATGAGAATATACAATGTATTTTTTTTTTGTTACTGCAGTACCTTACCCAGGATATTTTTTAGTTTCGTCCATTTGCCTGTGATCTTCATGAAGTCATTATTTTTAATAGCTGCATAGTACTCCATTGTGTAAATATACCACATTTCCTGTATCCATTCCTCAGTTGAGGGATGTCTGGGTTGTTTCCAGCTTATGGCTATTATAAATATGGCTGCCATAAAAATAATGCAGCAAGGATCTTTGTTATATGTTATAGTTTGAATATATGCCCAGGAGTGGTATAGCTGGGTCCTCAGGTAGAACTATTTTCAATTTTCTGAAGAAGGATCAGACTGTTTTCCAGAGTGCTTGTACCAGTTTGCATTCCCACCAGCAATAAAGGAGTTTTTCTCTTTCTCCACATCCTTGCCAGCATCTGCTGTCATCTGAGTTTTTGATCTTATCCATTCTGATTGGTGTGAGGAAGAATCTCAGGGACATTTTGATTTGCATTTCACAGATGACAAAGGAAGTTGAACATTTCTTTAGGTACTTCTCACCAATTCTAGATTCCTCAGTGAAGAATTTTTTTGTTTAGCTCTGTATATCATTTTTTAATGGGGTTCTTTGCTTCTCTGGAGTCACACTTCTTGAGTTCTTTGTATATGTTGGATATTTGGCTTCTACTGAATGTAGGATTGGTAAAGATCTTTTTCCAATTTGTAGGTTGCCATTTTGTCCCATTGACAGTGTCCTTTGCCTTACTGATGCTTTTCAATTTTATGAGATCCCATTTGTCAATCTTAGAGCATGAGCCATTGGTGTTCTGTTCAGTAAATTTTCCCCTGTTCCAATTAGATCAAAACTCTTTCCCTTTCTTTTCTATCAGATTCAGTGTATCTGATTTTATATGGAGGTCCTTGATCCACTTGTACCTGAGATTTGTACAAGGAGATAAGAGTGAATCAACTTGCATTTTTCTACATGAAAACTGTAAGTTGAACCAGTACCAGTTGTTGAATATGCTGTCTTTAATTCACTGGATGGTTTTGCCCTCTTTGTCAAAATCAGTTGTCTGTAGATGTGTGTGTATATTTTGGGGTCTTCAATTCTATTCCATTGATCTACCTGTTAGTATTCTGTCTAAACTCCACCTCCACAGTTAACTGGCAACAGCCTGGTAGGCCTGGCCCACTAAAAAAGTGGTTGCTTGCCCCCTCCGCTCTCTTTTGATCTCTTGATCTCTTGCCTCTAGCTTCCCTCTGTCCCCTTGCCCCTCCCCATTCCCCTTCCCCCTCTCTCCAAATGGTCATGACTGGACTCTACTTCTCTACTTCTCTACCTCTCTCTCCTCTCCTCTCTCTCTCTCTCTCTCTCTCTCTCTCTCTCTCTCTCTCTCTCTCTCTCTCTCTGTCTCTACTACCCTCCTCATTCCCATCCCCATGCCCTGAATAAACTCTGTTCTATACTATACTGCTCTGTGACTGGTCCCTCAGGGGGAAGAAATGCCTCTACAAGGCCTGCTGAGACATCCCCTTCCACCATACCTCTCCACATGCCCACAGAACATACTCTCTTTATCTCTTTATCTTTTTATAAACACATCACTACCTGTCTGTCTCTGTACCAGTACCATGTGGTTTTTATCACTGTTGCTGTATAATATAGCTTGAAGTCATGGATCGTGATTCCTTCAGAAGTTCCGTTATTGTTGAGAATAGTTTTCACTCTCCTGAGTTTTGTCTTATTCCAGATGAATTTGAGAATTGCTCTTTCTATCTCTGTGAGGAATTGAGTTGGAATTTGTATGGAGATTGCATTGAATCTGTAGATTGCTTTTGGTAAAATAGCCTTTTTTACTGTGTTAATTCTGCCTATCAATGAGCCTGATAGGTTGCTGTGGATTGCCCTGGTCTTGTATTTTGATGAAAATTCTGCTTTCTTGGGAGGGGTTGCAGATGAGGATTGAATCAGTACACAGGTGACTTCTTGTGAATCTTCTGTCCACCTTAATTTGTAAAATAAAGGCTAGAGCAGGTGATTGAGCAGTAGAAGAGAAGGTGGAGCAAAAAAAGGTTTGGGGGAGAGAGGAGTGGGAGGATGACAAGATGACCTACTGGTGGTAGGAGGACCTGAGGAGGTGAGCTAGAAGGAGAACGGAGAAGGATATGGCCTGGAAAAACTGCATGTTATTCTTGTATAACTCATAAGGGATCTCATAGATGGGGAATAGAGTAGTGTAGTAGTAAATCTGCCCAATCTAGGCGTGCAGTTTGTAACCATAATTATTGAGTTGTGTTTTCTTTGACCGGCCCTATTTGGGTTGGAGATTTACTGCAAAGGAGGGTTTCTCATATTCTGAGATATTGTTGGATTGCATTCTTCAGGGACTTGAAGTTGTTGTCATACAGATCTTTCAGTTGCTTGGTTAGAGTCATACAAATATAGTTTATGTTATTTGTGTCTTTTGTGAAGGGTGTCATTTCCCAATTTTTTCTCAGCTTATTTATCCTTTGAGTAGCAGAAGGCTACAGATTTGTTTGAGTTAATTTTGTATACAGCCACTGCTGAAGGTGTATATCAGCTGTGGGAGTTATCTGGTAGTATTTTTGGGATCAATTATGTATACTATCATATCATTTGTAAATAGTGATATTTTGACTTCTTCCTTTCCAGTTTGTATTCCTTTGACCTCCTTTTGTTATCTAATTGCTCTGGCTAGGACTTTGAGTACTATCTTGAATAGATAGGGAAATAGTGGGCAGCCTTGTTAGTCCCTGATTTAAGTAGGATTGCTTCAAGTTTCTCTCCATTTACTTTGATATTGGCTATTGGTTTGCTGTATATTCCTTTTATTATGCTTAGATATGAGTCTTGAATTCCTGGTTTTCCAAAATTTTTAACATGAATGGGTGTTTTCATTACCATAAAATGAAATGATTGTGATCTGTTTTTTTTTTTTTTTTTTTTACTTTGTTTATATACTGGAATACACTTATGGGTCTCCTTATATTGAACCATTCATGGATACTGGGAAGAAGCCTACTTGATCATGGTGAATGATCATTTTGATATGTTCTTGGATTTGGTAGGCAAGAATATTATTGAACGTTTTTGAATTGGATTCATTAGGGAAATTGGTCTGAAGTTCTCATTCTTTGTTTGGTCTTTGTGTGGTTTTGGTATCAGCGCAAATGGGGATTCATAGAACAAATTAGGTAATGTTCCTTCTGTTTCTACTTAGTGGAATACTTTGAAGACTATTGGTAGGTATTAGATCGTCTTTGAAGGCCTGAAAAGATTCTGCACTAAAATCATTTGGTCCTGGGCGTTTGTTAGATTAGAGACTTTTTTTTTTTATTGGAAATTTTTTTTACATTTCAGATGTTCTCTCCTTACCCCTTTTCCCCCCCTCCCTCCCAGGAACTCACTATCCCTTCCCCCTCCTCTTGCCTCCACTTGGTGTACCCCCTTCCACCCTTCCCTGTACCTCACCTCCCCACCCTCGAGTATCCCCCCCCACGATGTCTAGCCTTCATGGGACCAAGGATCTCTTCTCCCACTTATATATAGCTCCCTTGCATATATAGCTGGAGCCATGGGTCCCTCCCTAAGCGCTCCCAGGCTAGTGGTTTAGACCCTGGGGGCTCTGGTTGGTTGGGATTGTTGCTTTCCTCATGGTGTCGCGAATCCTCTCAACTCCTTCAGCCTTCACTCTATCTTCTCCATTGGGAACCCCATGATCAGTTTAATGGTTAGCTGTGAGCATCTGCCTCTGAGTATGTCAGGCTCTTGCAGACCTCTAAGGAGACAGCTATATCAGGCTCCTGTCAGCGTGTACATCCTGACATCCACATCAACCTCTACCTTTGGTGACTGCACATAGGATGGATATCCAGGTGGAATAGTCTGTAGACGGTCCCTCCTTCAGTTTCGGTCCTGCACTGTGTCTCCATATTTGAACCCTTGAGTATTTTGTTACTCCTTCTAAGAAGGACCGAAGGCTCCCCTATTTGGTCATCATTCTTCATGAGCTTTATGTGGTCTGTGAGTTGAATCTTGGGTATTTCAGGCTTCTGGGGTAAAATCCAATAATCAGTGAGTGAATACCATGTACGCTCTTTTGTGATTGGGTTACTTCACTCAGGATGATATTAGAGACTTTTAATGACTGCTTCTATTTCCTTTGGGGTTATGGGGCTGTTTAGATGGTTTATCTTGTCCTGATTCAATTTTGGTACCTTGAATCTGTCTAGAAAATCATCCCTTTCATCTAGATTTCCAGTCTTGTTAAGTATAGGTTTTTGAGTTAGGATCTGATGATTTTTTTTTTTTTATTTCTTCAGTTTCTGTTGTTTTTTTTCTCATTTTTCATTTCTAATTTAGTTAATTTGGATACTGTCTCTGTGCCCTCTGGTTAGTCTGGCTAAGGGTTTCTCTATCTTGTTAATTTTCTTAAAGAACCAGATCCTGGTTTTGTTCATTCTTTGTATACTCCTCTTTGTTTCTACTTGGTTGATTTCAGCCCTATGTTTTATTATTTTGAGCCATCTACTTCTCTTGTGTGTATTTGCTTCTTTTTCTTCTAGAGCTCCTGATTTTTGAGTATGACCTTTTCTTTTTTTCATAATAGATGGACTAATACCTCATCCCACCCCACCCCCAGTATTTTGGAATACAACTAGATTTTGGCTGCCATAGGGGTTCTTATTTTTTCTCCAACATTCTCCATCCCCACTTTTTTCACCCTTTTAACCTGCTAAGACTAGATGAGAGAAAATAGGGTAGAAGGGAAAAGGCAGCTACATTATTGTTACTCTATTTCCTGCTGATTAGGGATATTGTGTTATCTGGGGCAAGTTTAATCTTCACTGTCAGGAGATCTATTCTATTTCATCTTTGCACATGACTACTTTCAAATAGCAATCAAACAAAAATTAAGAACCCACCAAAATTATCACCACTTTCAGGCCAGAGCATTTATGTATCATCTGAAGAGTCTCCAGAATTCCCAAAGTCAGACAAGTCACAGCTAGCAAAATTTTCTTTCTACTAGAGCATGAGGCAAATAATAACCAGCTGCTGTGTACAATCTGAAACAAACCTGTATTCCATACCTAGGATTAAAAAAATTAACCTTCATATATTTCTGAGTTTTTAAAGAAATGATAAAATCTCACTACATTTCCCCCCTTTCTGTTTTAAGACATTAATTGTTCTGTGTATAGTGGGAAATTGTGAAAATATCAACACACCTGCATTGCAATGCAAAACATTAACAGGATTCCATTCTGATGTTAACACATTCTTACAATTTTTTTGAGTATAGGCTTTGGTAGTAGGATCTGATGATTTTTTTGAATTTCCTCCATTTTTGTTGTTATGTCTTTCCTTTCACTTCTGATTTGGGTAATTTGGATACTGCCTCTGGGCCCTTAAGTTAGTTTGTCTAGGGGTTTATCTATCTTTTCTCAAGGAACCAGCTTTTGGTTTTCTTGATTCTTTGTATCTTTCTCTTTGTTTCTATTTGGTTGACTTTGGATCTGAGTTTGATTATTTACTGCCTTTCACTCCGCTTGGGTGTGTTTGCTTCTTTTTGTTCAAGAGCTCTCAGGTGTGCTGTTAAGTTGTTAGTGTAGGATATCTCTAATTTCTTTACCAAGGCACTTAGTGCTGTGAATTTTACTCTTAGACCTGGTTTCATTGTGTCCCACAATTTTGGGTATGTTGTGTCATAATTTTCACCGAATTACCAGGAAATCCTGAATCTCTATATTTCTTCCCTGACCAAGTTATCATGGAGTAGAGAACTGTTCAGTTTCCACTTATATGTGGGCTTTCTATTGTTTTTGTTGTTATTGAAGACCAGCCTTAGGCCATGATGATCTGATAGGATGCATGGGATTATTTCAATCTACTTGTATTGGATGAGGGTTGTTTAGTGAACAAGTATATACTTGATTATATGGTTGAGAAGGTATCATTAGGTGCTGAGAAGAGGGTGTTTTCTCTTGTTTTGGGGTGAAGTGTTCTGTAGATATCTGTGAAATGAATCTGGTTCATAACCTCTATTAGTTTCATTGTGTCTCTGTTTAGTTTCTATTTCAATAATTTGTTGATTGGTGAGATTGGTGTGCTGAAGTCTCCCACTACTATTGTGTGGTTTAATGTGTGTTTGGAGGTTTAGAAAAGTTTCTTTTATGAATATAGGTGCTCTTGCATTTGGGGTATAGATATTCAGAATATAGATATCCCTTGGTGGATTTTCCCTTTGGAGTTTCCTTCCTTATCATACTTGATAACTTTTGGTTGAAAGCCTATTTGATTGGATGTTATGGTGGCAACTCCAGCTTGTTTCTTGGGACCATTTGCTTGGAAAAAGCTTTTTCCATCCTTTTACTCTTAGATAGTGTCTGTCTTTGTTATTGAAGTGTGATTCCTTTATGCAGCAAAATGCTGGATCTTGTTTACTTATCCAGTCTATTATCCTATGTCTTTTAGAGTTAAGTTTAGTCCATTAATACTGAGAGATATTAAAGACAGATGACTGTTGGATCTGTAGGAATTTCAGGTCTCAGTTTAAACTTAAAATTGAAATAATCTCAGGTTTTCGTTTAAACTCAAAAATTAACTGCCCCAGGACACATCCTGGGAGGAGCACATTCCAAAGACTTACACACACATTCCAGGGCAAGGGACCAAGATAAATTGTAATCAGGAAGCTGGACCCTTAACATAATAAACCTGGGCAAAAGGAAGACAATTAGCTAACACCCATTGTTATAAAAGATAATGTGCAAATCTGAGTCAACTAGAGACCTGGCCTGGGAAGGGCTGTTGAGGTCAGCCTTTGTGGTTATGGTTTAAAAGATAAAAACTGCCCTCCTAAATAGACTGTTCTCACCTTTGGCTGTTCCATTAATGTTGATTGACAGTTTGCTGGGTATAGTAGCCTGGGCTGGCATTTGTGTTCTTTTAGAGTCTGCATGATCTTTAACTAGGTTCTTCTGGCTTTTAGTGTCTCTGTAGGGAAGTCTGACGTAATTCTGATAAGACTACATTTGTATGTTACCTGGAAGTTTTCCTATGCAGCTTTTAATATTCTTTTTTTGCTCTGCATGTTTAGTGTTTTGATTATTATATGACTAGAGGATTTTTTTTCTGGACCCATTTATATGGTTTTCTATAGGTTTCTTGTATCTTTATGGACGTCTCTTTCTTTAGGTTGGGGAAGATGATTTTGTTGAAGATGTTTTTAGGTTCTTTGAGCTGGGAATCTTCATTCTCCTCTACTACAAATATTCTTAGATTTGGTCTTTTCATTGTGTCCTGAATTTCCTTGATGTTTTGAGTTAGTAGTTGTTTATGTTTTGAATTTTCTTTGACAGTGTTGTTAATCTCTTTTACGGAATCTTCTACCCCTGAGATTCTCTATTCTATCTCTTGTATTTTCTTGGTGATAAACCTGTAATTCCTGAGCTCTTCCTAGCATTTCCATTTCCAAGTTTGCCTCCATTTGTGTTTTCTTTATTGTTTCTACTTCCACTTTTAGGTCTTGGACCACTTTATTCACTTCCTTCACCTGTTTGATTGTGTTTTCCTGTATCTCTGTAACGAATTTGTTTTCTCTTTAAGAGCTTTACAAGTTGACCTGCGTTTTCCTCTATTTCTTTCAATGAATTATTTATATCCTCCTTAAAGAACTCTATTATCTTCATGAGATAGGATTTTAGGTCAGCTTTCTGATTTTCAGGTGTGTTGATTTATTCAAGGCTTGCTGTGGTGGGAGACCTGGGTTCTGATGAGGCCTATCTATGTATATTGGCTTCTGTTGCTTATAGTCTTGCATTTGCTTCTTGGCATCTGGTTATTCCTGTTGTTTGCTGGTCTGGATGTCTCTTGTCCCAGTGTCTGCTTCTTTTGTCCTTTGGTTGCTTTAGATCTCCTGGTAGGCCTGTGGCCCTGGCTGTAGCAAACCACCTGTGGGGCCGTCCAACTGGGGGCTCTTCAAAAGGGCAGTGAAGTTGCTGATCTATTGCCTTGGCTACAGTAGATCTCTGGGAGGCCTTCAGACTGTTGAGTCTTCAGAGAAGCAGTCAAGCTGTTGTCATATATGAGCCTGTTCTCCAGAAGGGCCTACAGACTGTGGGTTCTGTTTCCCTGTGTGCAGCAGAACTCCAACAAGGCTCTTTCTGTCTGTTGGGTCAGTTGCACTGCATGCCACATAGCCCCTGGGAGGTCTTCAGTCTGTGGTGTCTGCTGCCCAGTTGCCTTGTGTGCAGAGAAGATCCTGGGATGCCTTCAAGCGTGGTGTCTTTAGGGGAGCAGATAAGCTGGCTGATCAGTTGCTCAGTTGCCTTGTGTGTAGCAGATCTCCTAGGATGCCTCAGGCTGTGACATCAGTTATCCTGAGTGCAGTGGATCTCCTGGAATGTCTCAGGCTGCAGTGTCAGATGCCCTGAGTACAGCAGATCTCTTGGGATGGCTCAGGATATGGTGTCTTCAGGGAGCAGACTAGATAGCAATCTGTCCCAACAGAAAGGACCAGGTAGAAGGGGAGTGGTATTCAGCAGAGGGATGGTTAGGGAGTGATGAGTCCCAAGTCCACTGGGCTGTGGGACTTTGGGAGGGTTCTTACCAAAAGCTCTAAGTGCAATGGATCTTCAGGGATGGCTCTAGATATGGTGTCTTCAGGGATTCAGTCTAGCTAACTGTCTGTCCTAGCAGAAAGGACTGGACAAAAGGGGCTTTTGAGTGCTTTCATGATTTCTTTCTCAGCACACTCATTAGTCTATGAAATGTTACATTTTATCATTTGATTTTACGCACAATTTTCTGCATTAAGGTATCTATCTACCCTAGTACTGTTTCAGTATTGATTTTAGGTTTATCTGTACAGGAAAGCATAGACTCTTTTAACAGTGACAATTGACCATGTGCCCTGTTATTATATAACTTTAATCTAAACTAAACATTGCACTGTTGACTAAAATATAATTACAGAATTGTAAATATTGTAGAAACTCATTTACTATAAAGACCTCAAAATTCCAAGAAGGAAATATAATCCAAACTATGTGTCTCAACAAATACTTGGGTATATTAGCAGATATATAATGATACTTCATGAGATGGTTATGTCAATTCGTGAAATATTTAGCCCAATAACCTATAAATAACATGCAGTGATAATTGTATGGGTTTTACAGGCTAAAGTATGACAAATTCCCCATTTGGATCCAAATAAATCACAGTAATAGACAACTTAATAATTCGATCTCTGTGTGAATATATACGCAGAGTATAAGAATTGTTTGCTACATGATATAAGCAATGGAAAGAATATTGTTCAGTGTATGCAATAATACATATCAAAATTCCTATATCACATTATGTACACAGATTGGTTTCCAGTTCAGAGAATTCTTTAGGTAATATAAAATAGTTTTTGCTAACTTTGGAATATATATAGAACATAGAAAAGGAAATTCTAAATAAGTATTAAGTAATGTAAAACATAAAATAAAAGTGTTTTGGTTAGATTATATAAAGGCAAAAATGGTTCGTCTATGAATTAATCTATAGGCAGTAGAGTAGATTAGTAATGGTTACGTAAACATGAGAAGTTAATACTTAGAATAAATAGGGAATACTTAGGTAATCAACACAAACCATAAGAAAGTGTAATTGAACAGCACATACAAACACACACAGTGAACATCTAATATTAGAGAAATACACAGGTTTGTGTTTATTAGCATGCATGAGAAATACTTTCAACAAGCTACCTTATCCATAAGTAAAAGCTATATTTGCTGTAAAGAGAAACCAAATTACAAGTCTCTTATGGAATGTGTCTCCTCAGGAATTGTATAGTTTCTCATAATTTCAATCATTAGATTTAGACTATAGAAAGATAGTGCTGCTAGAAAATATCATCCTGAGTGTGATTGGGTCATCTCACTCAGGATGATATTTTCTAGCTCCATCCATTTGTCTAAGAATTTCATGAGCTCATTATTCAACCAGAGCTCCCAGGATCTAAACCTCCAGCCTGAGAACAGACAGGGGCAAGCTGTCCTCTGAGAGGCTCTAACCAGCAGCTGACTCAGACAGATACAGACATCCAGAGCCAAACAGTGGATGGAGCTTGAGGACTCTTAAAGAAGAATAGGTGGAAGGATTGTGGGCCCTAAGGAGATAGGAACTGCACAGGAAGATCAACAGAGTAAACCAACCTGAACCCTTGGAGCTCTCAGAGACTGAATCACCAACCGTGGAACATATCTAGTCTACACAGATCTAGCTCCATGGGCTGAATCCCTGCACATATGTTGTAAATGTGCAGCTTGGTTTTCATGTAGGTCTCAAACATCTGGAGTGGGGGCTATCCCAAAACATGCAGCCTGTATATGGAGTATGGTCTTCTAAAAAAAAAAAAACAGTTGTTCAGTTGTTCATGGAATATTATTTTTTATATCTCTTGTATTCAGTTTGCAACTACTTCATTGAGAATTTTTGTATGTATATTCATGAGGGATACTGGACTATAACTTATATATTTTTGTTGGGTTTATACTTAATTTCACTATTTCAATATTATTTGCTTTGTGAAGGAGCTTATTGTGGTTCTGAATTTTTTTAAACATAACTCAAAAAGTATTGCTTGTTTGAAGGCTCTATAGAATTCTTGTATAAGTATATCTGACACTTGGTATTTTGCTTGTTTGTTTCTTTTCATTTTATTCTGTTTGAATGCTTTTTAAATTTTTTTGATTTGCTGAAAATAAAAATATAAAAAAAAAAAAAAAAAAAAAAAAAAAGAAAGATAGTGCTGCATGTGATGAAGTAAACTCATTGTGATATGATCTGCTCTGTTTCAGTGTATACTGAGGAACCCACTGGCGCTGACCCAGACGTTCTGCAAAGTCACAGAGTCTGTGACATTTAAGGCATCTTCACATTTTTTGCCCCTATATTTACAAACTCAATTTTTAATAACACCGGTACATTCCGCTATGGTCACAGGTAGATATTTCTTATTAGTGGGCTTATTTCAAAACTTTCACCATGTGCATATTTAAGTGTGATTTACATTTAAGAAATATGTCATGTAAGTAGAAGACAGAAAGTGTAATGTACTTGAGTGCATTTGCTAAAACTATCAAAAGAGGAACATTCCCAACACCACATATTTTTAATATATAAAATTTCAAAATACTCTTTATATAGCTCATTATCTTCCTGATATTCCATTTACATGCCTACCCATATCCTCTCCCTTCTTGATTAAGAAACAACTCTTCTCAAGTCACAATCTATCCTTTTTTAACTGCTTCTATATCTTTCTTCTTGTACTCAATGTACAAGTATTTTTCTTGTACTTCTTGAGTATTCTGTCTGTAATCAATGTTTTTCTAAAATATGCACATTGACAACTGATTCTTCTATTTTTTTCATCAGAAACTATATTTTTCAGATTCAGATTGGTTTGAATTTAGTGCATTGTAATTATGCTGTGCTATTCTTTCTTCTCAACTGCCAAAATGTAACAGGAACTTATAATCTTAATAAGCCCATATAAAAAGACATGCAATCCAGGTATTTTATTTACAAGCCACATGCCTAGATTGGGCAGATTTAGGGCTATAACAGTTAACTTATGCCCGAGCCTTAAAGACCCTTGCTACTTGCTATTTCTTCTGGCTATATAGTTCCTCCTCTGGCTGCTTCCTCCTCCTCTGTGTTCCTCTCCCTCTCCCTCTCCCTCTCCTCTCCCTCTCCCTCTCCCTCTCCCTCTCCCTCCTCCCTCTCCCTCTCCCTCTCCCTCTCCCCTCCCCCTCCCCCTCCCCCTCCCCCTCCCCCTACCCCCTCCCTACCCCTCCCCCTACCCCTCCCCCTCCCTCTCCCTCTCCCATTCTCTCAACCACTTCTCTCAAATATCTAGTCCCACCTTCTCTATTCCCTACCCAATCACAACCTTTCGCCTTTTATTAAATTGGGGAGAAGGGTCACATGGCATTACTCGAGTACCTTAGTATCTGCTGATCAGGGCAATCACATCTTGAGAAACCAGTATTTAGGTTTAGAAGATAAAAAACATTAGACCAACAAACTAACCAGGGAGAACACACTGTTTATGTACGTGTAGTTGTTCACCTATTATTATACTGAGAAATATAAAATTATATTTTATCTTAATTCTTGTAAACAATGTCATAATGCCTAATTCCATTGATATCCTTTCATCCATATTTGTAAAAGACATATGATTTGACACTAAACAGCAGTTGCTATTGTATTCTTTGACAATCTTAAAAATGTATTGAGAATTTGGATCTCTGAAAGACATTGTAAATGGAGTATTTAAAGGTTCTAGAATTAATCAAAACTTGACTAACATAATAGTTAATTTTATACTATAAAAATTATATTGGCATGTTTACAGTGGTTAGTGTAAAGAGTGAATGGATAAAAGAGTATTTGCATTAATCTTTAAGTAAACACAATGTCAGGAAGATATATGAAGGATGTGAGAAAAATAAAGCAATACAAAACCAAAAAAAAAAAAAAAAGACAAATATTAGCAAGTATAGAAGACATTTTTAGGAGGTGTGGCCTTGTTTGGTAAGCATGGCCTTGCTGGAGTAAATGTGGCACTAATTGGAGGAGTTTGAGGTCTTAGAAGCACAAACTAGGCCTCTAGTCACTTTCAGTTCTGCTACTTGCTGATCCAGATGTACAAATCTCAGCTCCTTTTCCAACACCTTGTCTGCCTATGTGCTTCCATGTTTCTTTCCTTGGCCATAATGAACTCTGGCATTTTAAGACATCTCCAGTTAAATGGTTTCTTTTAAAAGAGGTTGTCATGGTCATGGTGTCTCTTCACAGCACTAGAAACCCTAACTAAGACACAGTCACACTGTTCATGTGTTATATGTTGCTGTTTTTCATATTTTTTTTCCGTATTGAGTCTTCCACATGAGTTCACATGGACAACTCTTTAATTTTATATGGAAGTCTTCATGACATGTTGAATTCTTCTGCCAGTGTGACTTGGAATAATGAGCATCTTGCATAAGGTTGTATCTATGTCAAAAGTACTCTCTAACACAATATCTTTATGAGGCTTTTGTTTGTGATCACAATTATCCAACACAGATTACCATGTCAAGAACAGAGTATATCAGCATTTCTGCAAATCTTGAAAGAATGGGCAAACTCTGGCATTACAAGGAGATGGATAGGCATCCTAAGTTGTAGTATGCATGCTCAATGGTGACTCCTACTGGAATGATAGCACTATTAGGAATTGCAGATCTCTAAAGATATTATGGTAATTGTTGCATTTGTGCTGAAAGGTCAATGAAATGACGGCGGGTATATTATCATGAATATTAACATCTAGAAGCATAGTGTTTACTATGTGTCACTGACATGTCATCACCAGACTTACCTAATTCCCACACAGTCTGCCTTGGAGCCTTGAATGTATTAGAACACAGTTGTAGATTTGGTCTTGCCTACTGTTATGTTATCCTTTCTATTGCTACTTTGTAAATATTTGCCCTTTGAACTAACCTCAGCCAGACATCCCCTTATTTACTGATGAATAAGTAGGATTATATGCCTTCCTCTTTTCACTAAGTAAAAGTTCCCACTAGGTTCAAGCAAGACTATAATGTGACTGAAACTAAATTAATTCTTCAGTAAATATAGCTCAGGGACACAACAGTTCATTATACACTGGGCCCTGTTGTTGATCTGCAGTTCATGTGGGACAGAGGCGAGAGAAAGGTAAAAGTGATTTTTAAAATAATATAGAGTTACAGAAAAGGTAATTGAAAAGCTGGATGTCACTCAGTGAAGGAAATACCTGCCTAGAACACATGAAAATTCCCAGTAATTAAAAAAGAACAAAAGAATTATTTGTTTAGCACTGTACCCCATTTATTAATGGGGTTATTTGGTTCTCTGGAGTCTAACTTATTGAGTTCTTTGTTATATATGGATATTAGCCCTCTATCAGATGTAGGGTTGATAAAGATCTTTTCCCAATCTATTGGTTGCTTTTTTGTCCTATTGACAGTGTTCCTTTGCCTTACAGGAGCATTGCAATTTTATGAGCTCCCATTTTTCAATTCTTGATCTTAGAGCATAGGCCATTGGTGTTCTGTTCAGGGAAATTTCCCCTGTGCCCATTTGTTTGGTGCTCTTCCCCACTTTCTCTTCTGTTAGTTTCAGTGTATCTGGTTTTATGTGGAGGTCCTTGATCCACTTGGACTTGAGCTTTGTATAAAGAGATAAGAATGGATCAATTTGCATTATTCTACATGCTGACCTCCAGTTGAACTAGCACCATTTGTTGAAAAGGCTCTTGTTTCCACTGAATAGTTTTACATCCTTTGTCAAAGATCAAGTTATCATAGGTGTGAGGGTTCATTTCTGAGTCTTCAATTTCAACTAAGGAATACCAAATGGCTGCCAAGTACCTAAAAAAATGTTCAACATCATTAGTAATCAGAGAAATACAAATCATAACTACACTGAGATTCCATGCACATCAGTCAGAATGGCTAAGATCAAACCTCAGGTGATAACAGATGCTGGTGAGGATGTGGAGAAAGAGGAACACTCTTTCATTGTTGATGGGATTGCAATGTGGTATAAGTACTCTGGAAATCAGTCTGGTGGTTCCTCAGAAATTGACATAGTACTAACAGAGAACCCAGCTATACCACTCCTATACTCAAAAGATTTTCCAACATTTAACAAGAACACATGCTCCACTATGTTCATAGCAGCCTTATTTTAATAACCAGAGGCTGGAAAGAACCTGTTGACGTTAATATATAAAAAATGAGGCTGCGAGGGCCATCCATCTGACCATTGGCTCCACAGCCTGACGCCATGCATGCCACAGCTGGAAAAGGCCAGCCAGAAACACTGGACCTGGAACCCACGAGATACAAGCACGGGAGATGGTTCTGCCAATCTACCACGCTGTCTCTACAAAGCTTGGCTGAACCCAGACAATACCCACCATCCACATTTTTCCTGGTAGAAATGAGGCTCTAAAGCTTAATTATTAACCAATGGCTTTACATATTTAAAAATACTCAATTAACAATTTGCCCACACAATTAGAGTTGTTTCCCAATATCTAACCTTAAGATATAAATCGTTACCAAGGACTGTCCTTGACCCACGCATGGTTCTCCATGGCTCCTACATCTCTCCTCTGCCTTTTAGCTCCTCCTCTTCCTTTTTCTCTTCCTCTCCTTAGTCTTCCCATATTAGCTCCTACCAAATTACCAATTTTATTGTAAAATGTAGCAGAGAGGGAATATCCTGCTAAAATTCACCCTTCTTGTTTGAAGAAAAAAAATTATTTTCTCTCAAAATATAATTTGAGCACAACTATACTTAATTTGGAACAGTAAGGTACAAGATAGACTAAATACCCTATCCAATATATCATCAATAAAAAGACTATTGTTATTAATGTTAACTTAAAAGACTATAGTTCTGTACTAGGTTTATGTCTTGACTTAGATTTAATGTCATTTGCTAACCATCCTCTCAAATATGTTCTTTCAAAGTAAATAGCCTTGGTCGGCTATGTGACTATAAGTCTTCTACCCATTAGAAATCCAGAATGACTGAATATAACTGAAAATATGGGAAGCACAATGTATAGCTTCTAAAACTTAGCCAGTTTATAGAGACCACTGAACACCTGGACAGTCCCTATACTACAAAATGTTGGAGCATCTGGTCTTTGTCGTCCTGGACCAGGATCATCTGACAGATCTAGTAATGAAGAATTTTAAAGAGCTGATCACTCTGTCTAAGCAGATATAATCAGTCGACTATTCCACAAGTGTGCTCTTTTTCTGGACAGTAATTTGTCTGTAGATGAAAAGAGGGAATTATTGCCTAGTGGCTGTCTTACCACTACTGTAGTAACTCCAAAGATGCTCAGTTTCTTCTTAGAATCCAAGACAGGGAATCTGTCAGAAGTAGACAGATCTCTAATCAAATGATTGCTAATAAAGAAATGTTTGTATTGTCAATTCTGTGGACTTCTGATGTTTTTGAAAACCAACTATCTATGTAAATCTGGACTATTATCTGTTAACTCCTCTCAGTGATTTTTAATCAAAATCTAGAAAACACCCTAACAATAAACTTAGAGCCATGCAATTGCTATAGGCCCTTAATTCACAGGCTAACCATCTCAGATCAGTTACAAAAAAAAAAAAAAAAAAAAGTTAAATAAGGACTGGGTCTAAGCCTTGTACCCACCAGTTTTGAATTAATAGAAGAAATTATAGCAATGAAACCCTTGAATATGCATCAACATAAATTTTGTACCATCTAAGAAATTATAATTTCAGCTTAGTAACAATTATACAGATATCTACCAGTAGATTATGGCTATGTAATCAATTCTAGCTCTTCCTCCCTATTCCAATTAAACCATTACTTTTCCTAGAAAGACAGACGAATATTAACCACCTCAGTCCCCAAGCCCAGGGAATTGGGTGCCAACTCTTCATGACTTCTTCAAGATAAATATGGGCATTGAGATATTAGTGCGGGGAGAGGTAAATTGACAAGTCTCCGATGTCTGTCTTCACTGGATCTAGCTGGAAGTCCAGGACATCAGAGTTCAAGCAGGTCTTCTCAGCTTGTTTGATTAGGAGATACACCAAGGCTGTGTATTCTGTAATATACAATTCTCAAAACAAATTTTAGTGTCAAGATAATTTTTTGTTTGATACTCTGGAACTAGTTCTGGAGGCCTGCCTCTGTCATGTCTAGTCCATATAATTCTGGAATATATAATACTTTAATGACCTCTTTTGAAAATACGTAGACAAAACATTTTTTTCCCAAAAACACCATGTCCTTGAACCAGTAACCAGAAAAACCTTTATCTTGACCTCTTTCACAGAGGAAAAATATAACCACAAAACTGAAAATCACACCAATTTTGAAAATTAAATCAATCTAATATAAATGAAGTAACTAAAGTACTGTTTGTGCCTATTCTTAGGCCTTTCCTATTTTGCCAGCAGGAAATAAACCCAGAATTCCTGTGGTGCCCAGATTAGACAGAAT
>JAJTUV010002928.1:0-90635 GCA_021653895.1 Mastomys natalensis
TTGTGGTGTTGTCACAGCAATAGAATGAATCAGGAACATCAAGATAAACTAAGCTAAGGCATACCTGTTCTGCTTCAGTGTTGATGGTCACCAGATGACTGCTCATCCCTGAGCAGTTCCTCTCACTCTCATACCAGGTCTGGTTGTCATTAAGAGGAAGGTAACAGTTAGACTGGAAGGCTATCCAGCTAACAGGACAGCAGGTCCAGGTACCTCCTCAGGTGAAAATTGACATAGATGTTAGTTACCAAGGAGCATTTAACTTGTGACAGGTACACAGTCATCTTATTTCAAGTATCACCTCAGAAGATATCCAGTGTCCCTATATGTATTTTGCTTTCATATTTAAAATATTTCCCAAGTTAGCAGTGCAACTCAATGGTAAAGCACTTTCCTAGAATGTGAAAAGTCCTGAGTTTGATATTTATCAAAAAAGAAAAAAATTCAAGGATGAGGTGGAGTAAATTAAATTAAGCAAAATGTTCCTATAACAAAGCCTTTTACATGATATTTTTATTTGTAAGAAAAGTAAAGACTATTAAAAACTCAAACATTTCTCTATTCTTCCTAACCTTATAAATTCCAGAATGTAAATAAAGACACAGGCATCTCAGCAAGAAGAAACTGTCCTCATTATATATCTGAATCAAGTAAAAGTTGAATGAAGTTCTTGTTATATTTCAGATATCAAAAATACCCACAGTCTAGGAATAATAATGCAAGCCTGAAATCTAAGCTCAGGAGACAGAGGCAGTTCCAGGCCAGCCTTCACTACACAGTGAGAACCTGTCTTTAATAACGAGTTTCCGTTGATATGGAGCAATTTCCTAGCAAACACAAGGTCTTGAATTTGATCCTCAGCATCTCACAGACAGACAGACAGACAGACAACACACACACACACACACACACACACACACACATCCCAATAATGTGTTGCAGCATTTGACTACAAAATCATGGAAACTTCTCTGTCCTAGTTGACTGATATTCATTCTTGCAGCCAATTCTCGTTCCTACAGATGCTCTCTAAAGGCGGGAAGGGAGCTCCTACCTGTAGCTCCAGGCTGTGGCTCCTCTTGGATGCATGTTACCCTTGTGTGGTAGTCTGATAGATTCACCACAACTCCTCTCTTCCAGCGTAAAAAGTAATGATGAGTCACTGTTGTCAGGAAAAGCAGTTTTTTTTTTTTTTTTTTTTTTTTGATGTGTAGCCACCAATTTAGAAAAGTGGGCTGATCTCCTCACCTTTCTCCTTCCCTCACAGTTAAGGTCCCCATATTCTCTTTCTTTCCTATGCCATTTCATGATCCCAGGTAAATTCAATGAAAGCTAATATTTTATGATCATATTGTCCATGATTTACATTGGAATTTTTGGATCTTTTAGGTTCATGCTGCTTTCAGTTTATTTCTCCAGAATTTGCATAAGAGTGGGGATTTTAGTAAACCCTGGGTTAGTCGCACCAAGTTTTATGAACTTCACAAGTTTAGTAATATCTTTACTTTGAAATATAATCAATATTGAACATTAAAAGAGAAAAACATAAATGTACAGGTGTTGGGCCATGGAAGGGCTGCCATTGCCTGGAAACCCTGAGATTGCAGGTGTGGTCCACGCCCCCAGACCCGCCCTCTCCATTTCACCTGTGCCCTTAAGTCACTTAAGACATGGGTAAGGGGCGTGCCTAAGAGCCCTCTGACTTGAGATTTGCATATTAATGAGGCTATTTTCCCCTCCCTAACTCCTCCCCTTGATACTCCCCAATATAAGGAAACCCCTCCTTTTGGGGGGGAGCGCACCAGATTCACTATTCTTGTCAATAAAATTACTTCATGGAAATTCAATTCCAGGTGTCTGCGTGGGCCTACTGGGACCATGTGGGAACTACAGCGTCCCCGGCGGGAGGTGCTCTGGACCCAGGCCTCTGCTTTGGCCCGCTCCGCCTCCGCTGCCTCATCGGATGCAGGCCTGAATCCCGCAGGTGAGACCCCGCCCCAGTCGCGGGCCTCCTCCTCCGCCACGCGGGAGGCTTTGGGGCCCTGGGCACCCGCCCGCGTTTTGTTTCCCACATACAGGTTAATACATTAGTATAATGTGAACACTCCTGGCAAAGACTGCCCAGTTCAGAAAATAGAATATTGTCAACACCGCAAGTAGCCATCATACCCCAGCACAACCTGTTCTTCCATTTTGTGGCTTTTAGAGTATTTGTGCTTTTAGAGTATTTGTGCTTTGCTTCATAGTTTCAGCTTAGATTACACAAATCAGAACGACTTTTGTTAGACTTCTCTACGAATAGACTCAGATGCCCTGCGTCCTTTGGTGCTGCCTTATTCCCAGCACTGTTTCTGAAGAAATATTGCTGCCTACAGTTATAGTCCATCCATTTTCATAACTGACAGTGACCTATTATCTTCGTGGAATAAAATACCCTGATCTCTTTGGCTTCTAGCACTTCCATGGCTTCCAGTGTTAGGCTGTTGTGAACTGTGTTACTCTGCGCATTTTTGACCTTACATCCTAAGGAGAGTAAGTACACATTTCTGTAAGGTGTGTGTGCCTCGGAGTGGGATGGCCGGTGTTTGTGTACATGTGTGATAAATGGGGTACCTAGGAAAGCTTTCAAAACAGATTTGCTTTGGGCTTCCTCCTGCAGGTAAGCATCACAGATCCAAATTTCCTGCACCTTAGTCATCAGACGTGTATTTTGAGTCACTACCATCCTGGTGTTTCTGCAATGATGAATCATTGTGAATTGCAGTTTTACTTCCCTATCAACCAAGGAGGTTGACACGTGTGTGTGTATATGTGTGTGGTGTGTGTGTGTGTGTGTGTGTGTGTGTGTGTGTTGTGTTTTCCTTTTCTGTAGTGCCTACTTAAGACTGCCCATTTTTATTATATTGCTCAATGTTTCCAATTCTTTTGACAAATTAATATATGTTTCACACATCAATGCAGTACAAAAATTCTATCTTACAGATTTCTGTTTTCACTATAGCAGGTTGTTGTTTGTACATGGTATGATGTCATTTATTAAATAAATTTCATTTATTAAATATAATCAATCAATAAATATATTAAATGAAATAAATCAAAGTCTACAACACTAATTCAGCTCCTTTCCCCATAACTCTGGAATATCCCCCTCGATATTAGATTAGGAATTACATGTTCAGTCTATGCTGCCACTGTTAATTCTTTCCTCCTCTATTTGTCTTAGGCCTATAACATACTAATTACCTCGTCTTATAGCTTGATGTCAGAAAGAACAAGATTTTCTATGATACTAATGGTGGCATTGGCTTCATGGATACATATTTGTTCCCAATTTTGATGTGGACACATTTAATGCTTAGGACATTTATACCTCAGCAAAGTGATTATATTGGAAGCAAACAGAGCAGTATCATACAGAGTAAAAAACAATTAAATGCAGAGCTCTGAGAGTAAGCAAAGACAGTGAATGTGTTGTATGTGGATAAGCTGAGGAAAGCTTCGGGAACACATGTTGGAAGTTCTTGGGGAAGATTATTCAAAAGGAGCTTCACTCTGGCTAGTGGCTTACCAAAGCAAGTTGAGATAAAGCAGGCACTGAGGAGTGAGATGGAAACAACAGCGAAGACCCAAGGTATCAGCTGGGGATGTTGGGCACCTTTTGCTAAAACAAAAAGGAAAATAGGTTAGTCTCCTCTCTACCATAGATGAGGGAAGTCAAGATTATCAAGAGCAGGCTAAATGTGAGAGTGTGTAAAGTATTTTAGGAATTCAGGAGACTTAAATATTTCCTGTGACTAAACCAATGTTAGAGCCTGCTAGTAAATAAAAACAAAGAAAAATATAAACCTGTTTTATAAAGCAGAACATCAGAACATAAAATGTCATAAATCTAGCAGACTGATGAGATTAAGCAAGATTTAAATTGTAAGCATAATTTAATATTTTCCAATATATTTATTACTAGAATATCTTTTATTTATTCTTTGATAATTTCATATATCTAAGCACTTTATCTTGATCATCCATAAGTTCTGCCCCCATCTCACCCTCCTTCTCCCATCCCCTGGCATCCCTACACATTCCCACTTCTCCTTTCATGCTTCTCTCATTTGCTGCTTTATCTCTGTACTCCAATGAGTCCACTAAGTGCTGTCTGTCTGGAATATTGACTGATCTTGTTGGTTTAATCTAACACCAAGTCTTGTGCAAGTGACCACAACTGCTGGAAGTTCATGTATCAATACCTTGCTTACAATAATGTAATATAATCACTATAACAAAGTATTATTTAACAGTCTCACAGTGCAGATCCAGTAACATCCTTTAAATCAATCAGGAAACCTGATAGAGTCTCCGGCATACTATGAACCTATGTCTATTGTATTCTGTATATTATTTCTCTCCTTCCTGTCAAAGGAATCTTCCAAAGTATTTAATTCTCTTTTTCTTTTTATCTTGTTTCTTTTTAAAATACACTTTATCTCCCTTTTGCTTCTATCTGATTTTAGTATCTCCTTTCCTTGGTCTTAGAATCCGTTATACAGCTTACCAGGATCCAGCCATGTCCTTTGTCTCCTCATTGTGTTCTCATCCCCTCATCTTAAATCTTTACACTGTCATCAATTCACATTTTAAAATCATAATCATAAATACTTCAACTAGCTAAATGTGAAAAAGGGTGGAATACGATCACATATCAACTGTCAACTCAGCCCTCAGAAGTTGGAGGAAAGGAGGTCAAGTTTGAGGCAATTCCAGGCTACACAGAAAATTCAAGACCAGCCTGTGCTATGTAACAAGACTTTATCTTGAAGAAGGAAGAGTTAAAGGGAAGAAGAGGAAAATGAGAGGGAGAGGAGGATCAGGGGAAGAAAGGAAGGGGAGAAGAGAAAGAGAGAATGAGGAATGAAAGTGGATGGATAGAGATAGATAGATAAGATAGATAGATAGATAGATAGATAGATAGATAGATAGATAGATAGATAGATAGATAGATAGATGATAGATAGATAGATAGATAGATAATAGATAGATAGATAGATAGATAGATAGATATGATAGATAGATCAAATGATAGATGATAGATAGATAGATAGATAGATAGATAGATAGATAGATAGATAGATAGATAGATAGATAGATAGGGAAGAGAGACTCACATTTCATTTGGGATTCTTTCAGCCACATTATGTGTGTCAGGAGATTCCGGGGTCCACTTTACTTCTTGCCCAGAGTGTATATTTCCATCACATGTGTCTCTTCAGAAACATTTAAGATTGAACATCAATACAACTGACTTATTCTGGTAAGATCAGTAAGTATTCAGTACAAGAGGGTCAAGTGAAATAGAATAAATCTTAAAAAGTTTCCCCTAATGTACTCCAACAGATGGAGCAAAGAGGAAAAGGAAATTGAGAAAGCAACCCCAAAACAGTCAGTGGAAACTTCCAGAAGTGTGTCACGTAAGATTTCTCAATGTGTTTTTGCTATTCGTATGTCATGTTTTCAAAGGTAGTTTGAGGTAAAATAAAGCTTAGAAAGTTCTCTAGCTCAATGAGATGTGTCTAAGATGACAATGAACAAAGCTTTTAACATAGATTTTGTGCACATGGTGCATGTGGAGACATGAAATCCTTTGCTTTAAAACCAAGGAAGAGGTTGATAACACCAATGATTTCAACATTTTCTCTGGCTCCACCTACAGGATTATTAAAGAATGGATATTTGTGTTCCTCCAAACTTTATTTTTTGAAGCCATAAACACTTCTGTTGATGTTTAAAGGTAGAACCCAAGGAGGTTGTTAGAGTTAGCAAAGTTTTTAAGGGAGGAGTTCTTCTGATAAGATTTGCATCCTTAGAACTCTGTCTCCTCTCCCCCTACTCCCTTCTATCCTCTCTCCTCTCTGCTTTGTCCTCTCTCTTCTTCCCCCTCCTTATTCCTTTATCTCCTCTTCCCTCTCCTTACTCCTTCTCCTTTCTTTTCCAAACACAGCAAGAGAGCAGCCTTCTCCAAGCTTGGAGAAGGGCTCCCACCACAAAGAGAACTTGCTCATGTAGCCCCCATATAATCTTGAGACTAAATATATACCATGCATCTATAACACTGTGTTGTGGCTGAACTCTATTAACATAAATAGAGAAATGTTTCTTAAAGTCAATTGTACAGCACATAACTCACTTTTCCTGATTCTTTTCCTTAGCATCATTGGAGGATTGGAGAAAGAAAGATAATAGTTTTTGTTGTGTATTATCCTTGTGTCAAAATTAGCAAAGTGGTGAGTCTGTTGGCTAATTTCTACAGTTTTCCAAGATGACAGACAGCAAGTTTGTCAAGGGGGAAACCAACAACAAAATCAGAGATAAAACTAGAAATGTGAGATTCTATGCTAAGAAAAATTTATAAATGGTAAAAGGCAAAATGGCCATTTTGACAGGGCTCCAAAAACAAATTTAACTTCAGTAACAAAAATAATTTATTTCATTATGACAATGAAATATTTGATTGTTATTTGAATGTATAAGGCTCACCCTGGACTCACAATTGTTCAGAGAAGTAATAATTTGTATGTCATAAAACATAAATAAATATTATAGATGTCATCTGTTTTCAACGGATCTCAGTTGTCAGGGGCAGCCCTGCTTATACACTGAAGGCCTACAATCAGCTATAGGACTAAAATCAGCAATAGGCCTGACATACATACATGCTAACACAAAGTCTTGGGTCTCTGTGGAAAAACATTGAAACAGATGACGAGAAGCTATTGTAAACAAGCAGCTTTGGTGGAAAATTGGCAGGCTGAATAGTCATAGACCTTATACATAGGTAACCTTGGTGGAAAGTATTAGATAAGGACTAATGAATCATAGGCAGAGTCATAGTGATCTGTCCCCTGAACCTTCACCCAGTTGACACTTTGTTCTGGAAGATATCTGCACTCTCCCTGAACACCTACACTCCTGCTTCATCTTCTTCCCCACATACTGCCTCTATGTGCATATAACCCCTGTGTGAGAAATGTAAAATTAGCTATTTGATCAGACTACAGACAGATTACCATTCTTTGCATTCGCCTGTTTTCCTCCATCTTCTCTTTCAGGTGACCTCCCCAGACCCCTGTTTAATGCCCTGCTGGACAGGACACTCAGTGAGCAAATAAGTATGATTATGTACATTAAAACATGTACTATTTTCTTAAATGAAGACTACATACATATTTTCAGTATAGATATTTATTGTTTTGTTTTTGGAAAATTAAATAACAGATACAAGAAATTATAAGGCAAATGATTGTGGGCAGGAGAATCCATTCTGTACCCTGAACAGGAAAGGCCAACATGTGTAAACTGTTACACCTAATAACAGAAAGAAGAAGCCAGGCACCCACACATAGTGAAGGTTAGTAATGTACAACAAAAGGAAGTCAAAAACATTCATCAGAAGAATCAACAATGCAGGCTTCCCTCCAGAAGATAAAACCTCAACATGGCCCTCTGGGTTGTGGTAATGTAAGTACCTTATGGTTTGGGAAATAGGCAATTGGCGAATCAGATAACACAAGCCACGTGTGCTATCATAAGCACATCATTGTGGAAGAGACAAAATCTTCTAAGTCATCTGAGAAATGTTTGGTTATATCATAGCTGCATTATTTAGTAAGCTATTGGGCAAATAGTGGTCACAGGCTCCATGTAGGATATGTTTCTAGTGAGAGTTGGGAAATGATACAGAGGTGGGCAGGCATAGTTGCAGACAGATTGGTACATGTCAACCTAGGTTAGAAGAACACATTCAAGCTCTTATTGTGGGTTTCATGGAGAGGAACATGGTGGCAGTGGGGAGGTGGTGTGTGTGTGTGTGTGTGTGTGTGTGTGTGTGTTAAACACTGCGGTGTAGAAGTTTCTCTATCATTTGCAGGACTAGCAAGCAAACCAGTAGGTGATATACTTGTTGCTTCTCTGTTAAGTAAATAGTAAAGTAAATACATATGTTTCAAAACTGTTTCATTCATGAATTAAGATTGATCATGTGACATTGGCACTTTATAATACCTTTAAATGTAGTGTCCACTTTTGTAGTTGTTGAATTTGTGTCAGCTGTTTATGTTGATGTTTGTGGAGTTGTTGCTTCAGTCTGCTTTGGTTGTTTGGCTTGCAAGTTTTGTTTCTGGACAAAGGGTCTCTCTATGCCCAAGATGAAGCCCAAGCTGGTTTAATTTATGATACGTCTGTCCCTACCTCCTAAGTGAGTCCTGGATTATAGGTATGTCCCATCACACTCAGATCTTAAGTATACACAATTTTTAGTAAGTTAAAAACAACACTAGCAATAACTATAAGCTACATACACACAATTTTACAGTAGAAATGTAATGTGGGAAGATTGATCTTTATGAGAGAATGCACATGCACAAGCCTCACCTTTTAGGCACTGTCCCAGATACCAAGAACAGGCCACCAGTTCCATTTTACCTGGAAATTCAGTGTTAAACTTAAAAGGATTTCTCGAAAGGCTGAAAGAGATGGTTCATAAGGACTTGAGCTCAGATCCTCAGCACCGCATGTAAAATGTCACAACAGTGGGCCCCTGAATGTGGAGGAGTGCTAGAAGAGTGCAGTATTGGGGACAGGAGGATTGTGCTAGGACCTGCTGGCCACCAGCATGTCTTTAAAAAAGAAATGTCAAATTCTGAGTTCATGTTGTCTTAAGAGATATGTTGTCTTAAGAGACCAGAGGAGGGAGCCATAGAGGAGGACTCTATGCACATCGACATGTGTATACCATAAACACAATAATAAATAAATAAATGCATTTATTGGCTAATAAAATAAAGATTTAGTGAAAATCAAGTGCAACAGTTTACAAGAAGTGAGGCAGACAGCCTGTTTCAGTGCTCCTTTGAGAACATGCACCAAATACAATCCCAAGAATCAGAGACAAAATAACTGACCTGTAGCTTTTTTCCGTCCAACAGAATGTCCTCATCTGTGGAATGTCACCTGCCTTAGTTTCACAGTGGCTGTGAGAGACAAGGATATTTGACACAAACAAGACAGTGCTAAGAAAGCTACTCTGACTTCCTTCTTGTACTACTTTTTCAATAGCAGCAATAAGACTGAACACCAGGCTCCTTACAGTCAGATCTTCTCGCTTACATAAGTATTCTCTAGTTTTGCTTGCTTTTTCTCCAGTGTGTTCTTTTCTTCACTACAAAGGCATTAAAGTCACGTCCTCATTTAAGAAAGAGCCACGTTCCTATCTTGAAGTCAGCAGGTGACACCCACTTGCTGAAGTGGTTCTAAAACTTTCCAGTGAGCTATGCCTCTCATAAAAGGTACTACATTCATTGTTCTTAGGCCAAAAACATATGATGACATTTGTAATTTTTATGCATTCCATAAAATCTTGAAGAACTCCATAACACTACACAGTCCTTGTTAGTGTTAATTTAACTAGAAAATGGTCATTTTCTTAAGTTCTTTATTTTTTGTTTGTTTATTTATTTATATTGCTTCAGAATGACTCGAAGTATGATGACAGGATAAATAAAGTGCAGGGACTGGAAAGGTGGGTCAACAATTAAGAGCATGAACTGCTTTTCTGGAGGACACTGGTTTGTTTATTCCTAGTGCTGACGTGGCAGCTGACAACCAGTGTTAACTCCAGGTTCAAGAGGTCTGATGCCCTCTTCTGACCTCAGCAGGCACTGCACCATGTGCACAGACATGTGCAAGCAAAACATCCACACACACTTAAGGAAATGACAATAACTGAATTTCAAGAAAAAGCTTATAGAGAAGCAAAAATCTCTTTCCAGGAAGGAAAAGAGAAGTTCGTTTTCTGTGAGAGTTACATGTAACTCTTAGGACCTACTTAGAACCCTTTTTGAACTGACTATCTTGTAAGGTTGCTAGGGTTGATAGAAATTCGTTCCTATTTTTAAATTTCACTCCCTTCACAAGAACCTGAAAATTTCTGATGAAATTATAGACTTTTTGTCATACAAAGAGAGAGACAGACAGACAGAGACAGAGTGACAGAGAGAAGAAGAGAGACAGAGAGAGACAGAGATGCAGAGAGACAGAGACAGAGAGAGAGCCCCACCATGCCAGGCTTCTCAGTGCTACATTGATTTTTATTTATATAATGGTGCAAAATGTTGAACATCTTCTCATGTATTTATTGTTCATGTATTGCTCACATATTGCCTGTATGATTTGCTTTTTGATGTTTAATTATTTGAGTTATTCACATATCCTAGATATTAATTCTGACAGATAGCTAGCTATCAAATATATTCTCATACTCTGTTGTCTCTTCACCCTGCTGTTGCGAGCATGCACACACACACACACACACACACACACACACACACACATACACTCTTTGCCTTCTTTAATTTAATATTTACTGAGCCCACTAGTGCTGCCTGCATGTACATGGGTGTCACACCATCTGCTAGAGCATGGAAGCCTCTTGGGTCCACATCATTGAAGGAAAATAGCTCTCCCTCTCCCAGTCACCCTCAACTGTCAATGGCAAAGAGTAGGACTTCATTCTGGGATGTTAACTGGTTTGGTCTTATGGAAGACTTGTGCCTGCAATGCCAGTTTTTGCGTTCATGTGAGCAACTGCACTGTCACATCTGGAAAATACTATGTAACCAGACATCACTCCCTCTGGCTCTTGTCATCTTCCTGCCTCCTTCTTTGGGATGATTCATCAGCCTTGGAGGAAGACAGTATGAAATATACATTTCATACTTAGAGCCCCATCACTGCACAGTCTCTTATTCTCTGTGTGTTGACCAGTTGTGAGTTTCTATTAATCTTCATCTACTGTAAAAAGAAGCTTCTCTGATGAGGGTTTAATCTATGGATATAAATGTAAGATCTTAGGAAGCAGTTTAATACTGTCTTTTTTAGCAGAATAGTAGTACTAGGATTTCCCCCAGCGCCTATGACTTATCCAGCCATGGATTTGGGACCCTGTTAACACTACCAGTCATGTGTTCTATCTTGTAGAGTAGATTTCAAGTTCAATCAGAACATGGTTGGTTACTCCCATAGCATCGGTGTTACTATTGCATGATTGGGTATATCTTGCCAGGGTTCACAGTTGTATAAGGTTGATGCTGACACTTCTCCCTCAGTAGTGTGCACAGAATCTTCCATTTTGAAATGACTTTTGTACGGTATGGGAGATTAGAATCTATTTTCCTAAGATAAGTTTTCAAAAAAAAATACAGATGTGATGTCCAAACCTTTTCTATCAACACCCATAAGGCTGAGGTTGGAGGATATTAAGTTTAAGTCCCTCCAGACTAAATAATATAACCCAGCCTCAAAAACAATGAAAACAAAAACATTATGCATAAAAGTAGCAGAATTGCAAACCATAGCTCACAAGCTCAGAATATTTTAATGAATTAATCATCAAGAAGAGACTTTGTTCTAGAAGGGAAAAATGCAGACCTTGTCAATAGAAAAACAAATGTGATCTTTGATTTGTCAACTTAACTATTTACTAAAAGTTCATTAACTACTTCATAGATCAGCATAGATAAATTGTGTTTCAAGAAAGATTTGTTTTGTAGAGACAAAACAAAATAATTCTAAGAAATATCTCTATCTCTACCTCACCTTCCATGAAATTGGGGTGTCTGAGTAGGACAGAAGGGAAATAGTTATCCTTATCTCTAACCCCTCAACTCACAAAGCAGCTTTAAGCTGTATGCTGTTGTAAACAGAGACTATTACAAAACACCACAACTGGTAAAAATGCAAAGGAATTATGTGCTCATACCCAATAGATATATTTACAAGATAAATCCTGCACCAAAGGCTCAGGGAACATCAAAGAACTAGAAAAGCTGTAAGAACTCCTAAACCAGAAAACCTGCTGCAAGATCATGTGTCCTAGAATTACAGGGAAGCTGCTCCCATGGACCTCAATAATACAACTTCCTAAACAGGGTCAGAGTAGTGACAATACCAATGGACATGCTATCAAATAGGTGCTAGACTCCTTAGACAAAGAGCTAACAGCAACTAAACAACTGCTGAGAGAATTAGTCTCTCCCAGGGATGAGCCCTCAAATTGATTATCCAATTCCAAGTGATCATTTCTGAAATCACATACCTATAAGCAACACCACACAGACTTCACAAGCTGTACTTATATATCTATTTACATACATAATATATTATGTATATATGTATATGTATACTATTATATACATATATTAGTAACATGGCTATATGTATATGTATGTGTGTGGGACTGTGTAAGGGTATCCTGGTTCTTGGCTGGGCATGGGCCTAGAACCCCGAGACTCCAAGGGAGAAACGGCAGGAGTTCGGCCACGCCCCCAGAACTCAGGGTCCTGAAAAGCAGTCCAGTCTCCATGGACCTACATTGTTCAGTCACGTAGGCCATTACAGCCCCTCCCAAAGTGCACAGGTAGAGGGTGTAACTACAGGCCTCAGGCCCTAGAGATTTACATACTAATGAAAGTCAGAGGGTGGAGCCAACTAAGCATTGCCCCCAGAACCTCCCCCTTTCTCCCTCCCTACTTAACCCAGGCCTGCCCTGAGTTTGGGGGGTACATCCAGATCCATCTACCATCCGCCATGACAATAAAGCCTTATGGAACCAAGGACTTCCTCGTATCATTGGGGCCTGCCGGGTCTGCCACCGCCGAAGCCTCCAGCCCATGGAACCTGGGACCTTCCTCCGGTATGTGAGACAGGCTGCCTGGAAGCCTCCAGGCAGCCTCCACCACGCAGGTCCCAGGCCGCTGCTGCCTGGGCCTGGGACCTGCTGCCACGTGGGTCCGGAACTCCACTGCGGGCCCGCCGGGTTTTTCCCACATATGTGTATGCATATGTGTATGTGTATATATGCACATATATATATGATGTATATATGTATATATTAGTTGACAATGGCTAAAAAAATGAAGCCATGAATTTGAGAGACAGGGAATACATGGAATGGGTGGAAGGGAGGGAAATGGAGGGAAAAATTAAATAGTTATATTTTAATTTTAAAATTAAATATATGCATTTAAATAAAACTATGAAAAACTTCTAATGATTCTTATATTCATACTGTGTGTTTCTTACTTACTTTCCTAGGGACCACTGTAAGAGGCAGCTTTGTTGGTAAACTCCAGAGTGCTGTCTGCAGACACTCAGTGTGAAATGCTTTAGCTCTCCAAGTGGAGCAGTAGATTTACAGATGAGGGATTCAGAACGGAGCTCAAGATGAGCAGGAAGTCAGATACAACAGGAAGTTTGACTGCTTATGGCAAGATGGTACTTTTCCAGCAAGATTGCAGTTTAGGGCAGGTTATGAAACACATTGTTAATTTTCCAGTATGACTTTGATGAGTCACCCGCAAAGAGGAAGGTGTCTGGAGAACTAGTGAGACATAGAGAACATAGGGCACAAAGGTCAACAGTTCTCAAATCCCTAGACGAAATCCTCTCAAAGCTCAGCTCAGCTCTGTTATCCCATACTTAACCTCCTTATGTGTTTGAAGGCTAAAGTCTGCCATTATGGTGCTGACCCATTCAATGCCAACTAACCCCAATTCATCTCTCTATATCTGTTCTCTGTACGTATACCCAGGAAAGAGAACATTGCTGTCTCAGAGTTTGATTGTGTTTGTTTATGGTATTTTTGTTTACATATATTTTAATATCCATCACATTAAAATGTGAGCGACAGTTGAAGATCTGTAAGGTGGATCTCTTTTTGACAGTACCAGGAATATTGGCAGTTACTTAATATAATCTACACAGACACTACTCTCCTCTATTCCTCCCCCATTGCCTTTTCTTCTAACCAACTAAGAAGAGATTTTTAAAAGTTTAAACAGAACCATCCAAACCAATAAGGTTGTATTAGCAATTAAATAAATCTCCCAACAAGCTGCTGGCAGCAATAGCTGCTGGGAAGAGGAGAGCCCTTATTTTCCGAGATGTAGCCCCTGTGAGGCTACCCATGCTCCAGTAGATGGCTCCACACCCACAAAAATACAGGTGGCACTAAGTGGACTTGGCTGGGTAGGAGAAAGGAGCATATGATGTTGGGAAAGAAAAGTCATGAAAGTGATACGGAAGGAATTAGAAAACATGCATTTTTATGGCCTCTCTTGAAGAAAGTTTATCGGCCAATAGCTGTAGATATGTTTGTGTCCTATTTCTATCACATGCACATCATATCTCACATATTAGTGATTTCAGATTCATTATGTACTATTCTTTTGACAGTGTTTTATTTTATTCCTTTTGATGTTTGTTGCATGAGCATCATAGCCATACAAAGAAATTATGTTTTTTTCTGTCATAAGTTGGTGTGCTCCGACAACCTGCATATCCACCCTTCAATCCTAATATGACCATTACACAGAACTGTGCTCACCATGCTTTAATTTTTCTCTCTACCAGATATGTGACTAGCATTTGCATACTAGAAAGTCTCCCTAAAATTTCCCCAAGGAACACTTTTAACTTTTGATGTGCACACATCATAAACTTAGAGTTTGGTGATGTTTTCATAAGAAAATGTCCATTTGTAGACTTTCCTAAGCAGGCGTGCACGTTCTGATCTTTATGTGCAGATCTCAAATTACAAATGAAAGCGAACATTTCTATAAAATAATATTTGTTGAATGTATGTAATGATTCCTCTATGAGATGTTTGTCCAAATATTTTATTCATTTTTGTCTTTTCCTAATTCATTGTGACAGTTTATACATTCTTTGTACTAGTACTGTGTCATTAATTAGTGGTTGAAACATTTTCAGGCAAAGAACTTTTAATTATCTTCCCTCTTGTTATACTTGCTTTGTTTCTTAAAAGGGGGCTGGGATAACCAGGTCCTAAGAAGGTCCCCCACAGATTCTCACTCTCTGTTATTCACACTTTGGGAATTTATCTCTTTCAGATGTGCTAAGTAGAAGTTGGGTGTGAATTCTGAAGCTGCCTTATGAAAAACTGAAACTTTAGATTTTTAGATCATTTTCTCAGGTGGAAGGTGGCTCCCTGTTCGAAGCACATATAAATCACCTTGTGGAGATTTCTCTATGTGACTGGCTGACTGATAATCATTAGTACAAAGGTGTCTGTCATGGGAGTAAGTCACCAAGACAGCAGATTTGAGTTTTTGTCAGATCCCTGGATGATCATGTTTCTACCCATAGCCACAACCTTCACCAGGGGATTTTGAATTTTGAAAATCAAGTGGTTTTCAAACAATACTGTATTGTAAATCTTCTAACAGCCCAAACAGTGCGATCTGGAAAGAGGAATGTTTGTAGAAGTATGAAACAAAAGGAGAAAAAGCAAATGAACAAAGAGGGAGACGTAGTTTGCTTCTCTGTTGCTTTGGAAAACAAAACAAAACACCGACCAGAAGCAACTTGGAAGAAATTGTTTATTTATCTTATATTTTCAAGTAACAGTAGTTCATCATAGAAAGAAGTCAGAGCAAGACTCCTGGGCAGAACCCTGAGGGCAGAGATGGAGGGATGATGCTCCTGGCTTGTTATTCATACTTTTTGAAGCTTTGCTTACCCCCTGAACCCTCTTACAACAATCATTAATCAAAAAAATGTCCCACAGACTTGCTGACTAGTCAAGCTGATGGAAGCAATTCCTTAGCTGAGGATTCTACTTCCCAGGTGACTCTTTTGCATCAAGTTGACAAAACTCTGACCATCAGAAAGAGAAAGAATTCATTCTGTCATGAGTAAAGAGGAGCAGCTAGGAAAAGAATGGCCACAGTCAAATGTACAAGCCAAGAAGTTATGGTTTCATGATGTATCAGAACTTTAAAGATATTAATCAATAAACTTGTGCTCATAGATAAATCTTCCTCATTTCACATATTGAATAGTGTTTATTATTACAGAAAACATCATTCCAGCCCCACTTTGAAGGATTCCAGTAAACTACTGAAGCGCACTGCTCTTCTGGAAGATTGGGCTCTTGGGGTGCCAGAACCTGCAGGAGACAAAAAGCCAAAATAACTGCTGTCCTGAGTGCATGGCAGTCACTTGTAAGGTGGCACGTAAATGTTGAATAGAACAGAACTAAGGATGAGAGAACATTCCAGCATTTTCTCCCCTTTCTACCACAACCTACTACTAAAGTGCCAAATCTGGGCAGTTTTGCATATTTTTTTCTGGTGTGGTGTACTTTGTCCTTTCTCCTCCATCCGATATTTACTGTCTCTTCTTCACAGATCCCTCATCATGGACGTAAGTTAGTAAAAGTTTTTTTTTCCTTCTGACATTTAGAGAGGTTGCCTCTTTTACATCAGCTTTCTAACCCTGAATGTGACATATAGGTCTCCTCTGAAGAGACTAGTGGTCTAAGAAATAAATGTGTAACAACAAAATGATTCCAAATTGTATGACCGTGAAAGGACAGCATGGTTTCTGGTTGAGCACAGGATAGAAATCGCCAGAGACCCCAGGTGATCCTAAGGGACAGCATGCCCTTTGCCACACTCCCAGACTCCAGGCTTGTGGGAAACAAAACGCAGGCGGGTGCCCGGGGCCCCAAAGCCTCCCACGTGGGCGTGGCGGAGGAGGCCCACTGGGTCGGGTTCTCACGCACTGGATTGCAGCGCCGCACCAATGAAGCATCGGAGGCAAGCGGCCGAAGCGGAGCCTGGGTCCCGGACACAGTTCCCAGCCATAAGCGCCCACCCCACGCCCTCCGATGACTTCCCAAGCTCATTGTATTGCGAAGTTCCACATGGTCGAGGTAGAGCCCCAAGCGACATGTGAATTGAGGTTTCCATGATGAGTAATTAGGAGATTGGAGGAAAACGAATTACCTACGTCGGCTATACCAACCCAAAGCAGGAGGGTCCTTATACTGGCTTACGGAGGAGTTAGGGAAGGGAAAATTGAAGGGTTGGGTTTGGGTGCACGAATCAGGTTCCAGCCTGCGCCTTTATATGCCAAATCCAGGCAGAGGGCACAGCCACGCCTTACATTGTTCCTTTACGAGTTAAGGTACAATGAACGGAGAGCGTGGGTTTGAGGGCATGGCTTAGGGGCAGCAGCACCTGCAATCTCAGGGTATTCCAGGCCAAGGCAGCCTCATGGCCCAATCCAATAAACCCTTCCCAACCCCTCCATCGATCAATTTTCAAGCACCTGCGAAAATGGCGCTATACCTCATCATTTGAGCATGACAAGCACAAACCTAAGACGATTCTCCATTTAATGAGATACTAAAGGCCGGGGGCAACATAAACACATTCTTTCGAGCCACTGTCCTCTCCAAAATCTTAACATTCCAGCATGCCCGACAATCTGGTATAGTCTCATCTATTTTCTGCCATGACAAAAGTCTGGTACCTGGACCCTTCTCTTCTTTGAAATCTGTTGGGGAACAGTAGCCATGGCCCCTTGTCATTCACACAGCTCTAACGGAGATGTATGTCGCTATCAAATTCCTCCACTCAGAACTCAGGGAACCCCATTGGAAAGAGAAGGCAAAAGGAGTGAGGGAAACAGAGAGACAAAGAATACCACAAGAACAATGAAAGCCCTCTACATTAACATGAATAAAACTCATATGAACTCACAAAGACTGAAGCAGCATGCACAGGGCCTACACTGTCTTCACTAAGTCCTTTGCACATATACTATAGCTTTGAATTATACTTAGAGTTTTAGCTTTGAGTTAAGTAGTACTTTATGGGATTTATTTATGAATGTGTAACTAGTAGGTCTCTGATTCTTGTGCTTTCTAATGAGGCTATTTTATTTTTCTGTTGGCTTGTCCAACTTCAATGTGATAGTTTTTCATTTTTTCTTATTATATTTTATTTTGTTGCATTTTGTTGTTATCTCCTAGAAACCTATTCTTTTCTAATGAGAGCCAGAGAGGTCGTCGATATGGATGGGAGAGGAGGTATGGAAGAACTGAGGGGAGTAGAGGGAGAGGAAATCGTATTCAAGTTATACTGTACTAAGGGTAAAAAAAAACTATGTTTAATGTAAGGGAAAAAAGAAAAGTAAATAAAATACCTGTTTAACTTCTAATTCACTTTGACCCTGATTAAGAAATCTAATGTATTTTTATTTTAAATTCTTCATGTATAAAAATGGAAATGATAATAAACTAGAAACAAATTTAGTAAAAGTTTCAAAGTAACTCACTAGATTACATGAGGATAAAATAAGGTAATAATAAATGTGTTTAAAAATAGCAAAATATATTTTTCTGTAATTATTCTGATATATTAATTATACTTCTGATCTTGTTGTTTTAAATTATATTATTAGAGATTAATAAATTAAGTCTCTACTTGTGTTTAAAGCCAGAAAAGATAATCTAATGGCTGAGAACACCATCTTTAGTCAGGCAGACACTGAATTAAATGAGCTTTCTTATCTTATTTGACCTATGGATGGATCTTGAGGAAGTTATTATTCAACACTTTTTATGTAAAGTGAGTTTCTAAACAAGACATTTCATAAAACTTTAGATTATGCATATATTTAGTGAGAACTTAATTAATTACAGCCATTAACTATAGTAGTCATACCTGGCAAAATTTGTCTAGTAAAATAGACAATGTAAATAATGTAATGTATCCCAATGTAAATAATCCCAATAGTTCATTAATCAAGGACTGCACTCACCTGACGTTTTGACTGTAAGGAGTATTATCGATCCATTGCCATTTGCCATCGCCTTGTGGATCGGAAAGACCCAGAAAGTAAGTATGCGACTCGTTCAGCTGTTGGATGATGAAATTCTGTATGGAGAAAGGAGTGAACAACTTGCAGTTTTCATATGAACAGAGTGTGCATTCTTTACAGCCTTCATGGCCATTGGAATAGAAGAAAGCAGAAGTGAAAGGAATGGTCATTGGAACCAATAGCAAAGCAATGAAAAGTAACAAAGTTGTTGCAAGGGCAGAAGGCCTTAGCTCACACCTTCATCATTCATTCTTCACCAATTAAAAGGATCTCCAGTTCTATTAGGTTATTTTTATACTTTTAATCTCTTTTAAAATGTTATGTGTTTAAATGTTAAGATATAGTCTATATCTCTATTTGGCAGTGCCAAGAAATGCCCAGATTCAAATATTTCTTAGTATATCTGTAATGTGTTTGCAGATATGATTGGCTACAGTGTCTGTGATCTCAGTAAGCTAGCTTGTCCTCACCAATGTGGGTAGACATTATCTAAACATTTAAGGGCCAGAATAGAACACAAGGCAAAGGAAAAAGCAATTCATCTTATCTTGCTTCCTGCCTTTCGTAAAGAAAGCCTTCAGATGTTCCTGTGTTTCAGGCCTTTGACAGGAGAATATCAATGAATTTCAACAAGGTCACAGGATACAAAATCAACATACAAAAAATCAAAACCATTTCTTCACACTAACAACAACAATCTGAAAAGCAATAAGAGGTTAACTCTTTATATAACATCAAAAAGAATAAAATATATTGTTTTCATTCTTAACTGGGTTACCCAGAGGACAGGCAACCCACTTGGGAATGAAAACAATATATTCTGAAAACTAGAAGACAATGGTTAAGGAAAATCAAAGTGCACACAGTAAGTGGAGAGACATTCTATTTTCCTGAAGATGTGTAAATCAACACATATGTATAGCTGAATGATCTCATCAAGTGCCAACATCTTGTGATGGAAAAAGGACAAACTCTCTAACAAATAAGCTGGGAATGAATGTTTTGGGAAAAGAATGAAATTGATCCCTTCACTTATACTTCACACACAAGTTAATTCAAAGTGCTTCAAAATCCTAAACGAATGGGGCAAAATTATAAACTCTTGGGAGAAAACCCAAGGTAAGAACTTTATTGTACTGGAATTATCAATGTATCCTTGGACATGATACCAAAAATACAGACAACAAAATAAAAATAGACAAAGGAATATATTAAATCAAAAAGCTTTTTCACAGCAAAGAAAAAATCAGCAAGTAAAAAGGCAATATATAATGCATATATTTACAAAGGAGTAATATCCAAAATGAAGAAAGAATGTCTATAAGTCAACAAGAGCAAAAGAAGTCATACAATTAAAAAGTGGGAGAGAAATGTTGAGCTGACAGTTTTTCCAAAGAAATTAAACAAGTGCCCAAGAAGAAAATTAAAAGATGTTCAACAGAAAATATCAGAGACAGGAAAGGATGCAAATGTTGCAAACACAGTGCACTCATAGATGAGATTATCAGGTTATAGTGTTCATTATCATTTTTATTGGGGAAATGCATATTAAAACTAGTTTGGGATTCAAATCATCCCAATCAGAGTAGCTTTCCCAAGAAGACAAATGACAACAAACATTGACAAAGATAGGGAAATAGAAATATTTATTTCTGTTGGTGGGAGAATAAACTTGTGTGACCACTATGGGAATGAGTGTGAAGGTTTCTCAGATCACTAAAACTAGAAATGCCATGTGACTCAACTATGTCATTTCTGGGTACATACTCAACTCATCCACCTTCATTGCAACTCTATTGCACAGTAGCTACAAAATGGGATCATCCTAGATGTCCTCCAACTAAAAATGGACAGTTAAAATGTGACCCATGTATACTATAGAATTGTAAAGAAAATGAACATATAAAATTTTCAGGTAAATTAATGGAGGGGGGAATTACTAGTTAATCTAGGCCCAGAAAGGCAACAGCCACATGTTCTATCTTTGTGGAGCCTATCTTGGAATTCTTAGATTTACGTGTTTAATGTAGAGTATCTGTAGAGTCCAGGAAACCAGAAAGGGACCATTGATGGAGAAGGGTGGCAATGCCTTAAAGGAAGAGGGATAGGAGAACCAAGGTGCTAGGAAAGTGAATGGAGTGAATCTAGATGGGAATTTTTAAAGGTTTGAGGGGAAGTGTGGTGGGTGATGAGAGAGATAAGTGGATGGGGGAGGTTGAAACAAAAACTAAGGATATGTGAAAAAGTCATACTGAAACCTACAGCTTTGTATGCCAGTTAAAAATACAATTTTAAAAATAGAGTTTGAAGAGAATTAACCTCCATGAATATAGTTGCTCCAGCAGTTATTAAATAAAAAGAAGGGGCTAAAGAAATTGCTCGGTGGTTAAGAGCACTAGCTGCTCTTCCAGAAGACCAGATTCCAGTATCCACATGGCAGCTTACAACTGTCTGTAACTTCAGTTCCACAGGATCCAACAGCCTCACACAGATATACATGCAGGTAAAACCCTAATATGCATTAAATAAATAAATCATTAGAAAAAGTCCCAGTATTTTGTCAGAGATACTTCCTTATAAGATATTAGTCAGGAAGACCACAGAGGCTTCAGAAAAAGCTTCTGTTAACATGAGTGATACTTTTGCAGAGACTCATAACAGGTTAATGCCCTTCAGTGGGACATCTATGCCACCCCAACCCAAGCTCATTGAGCATCACAGAGGAGAAAGGATGTAAGAATTGAAACTCACAGGAGCAATGGCTACCTGTAAAAGATATGCACAAGACTTGGAACATCAACAGCCCATCATGGATGTCTGAGGGGATAGTAAGACCCCATCCCTCCCTAAGGAGCTATGGACAGTTAACAGATGCTGGTAGAGTCATGTTTGTCAGAGCTTTGGGCCAATGGGACATTGCCCTCACTCAAGTAAGTATCTGCATACTTATCTCATGGGGTTATTGAAATATGAGTCTCATAAAAAAAAAGGATAGAGAGGAAAATTTGGAAAGAGTAGGAGTTATTCAGGAAAGGAAGGAGATAAGAAATGATGATGGAAACTGATCAAGAGCATAATATATGAATAAAATTTGAAATACTTTTGTGAACAGTAAGATGTAAAGAAGAAATTTACACAACCATATTCACTACCCTATTCACAATTGCCATGGAATGGAAGCAATCTGCATGAAACCACCCCTGAATGGATAGAAGGTGGTGGTTTAGGTATTCTCATCACATACATACATACACATTGTAACGGGTTTGAGCATTAATTTCTCTGTGGTACACAGTTCAAACTGTATCATACAGCAAATAATTACATTGTACACTGAAAATATGTACATTTTTCTGTCAGTCACATCTTAGATAACTAAAAAGTCATATGAAACAAAGATAAAATGTGAAATATACATATAATGAAGTACTTTAGTCTTAAAATTGAAAGAATTGTCATATGTTATGACATGAATGAATCTTGAGGACATCATGCTGAATAAAATCAGCTAGACAAACACACATGCACAAGCCTATCACACACACATACACACATATACAATAATAAATAATATAATAATAATACATGATTCCACTTACATGAAGAATCTAAAATAATCAAACTCATTTTTAAAAAGGAAGTAGTGGGTTGATTGCCAGAACCTTATGTACTGGAAGTGGATAGTCTGTTCAAGGAGCAGAGAACTCCAATCTTGTAAGGTGTAAAAGTTCTAGGGGCCTTTTCTACAATGGGATGAACATACTAATAATTACTAACTGTTAAAAAGGAGTTACTAGTTTAGTAAATTTAGCTACATTTTCCTATGATTAAAAGGCTAATGAAAAAGGAGAAAACACTACCTGCTCAGCTTCAGTATTGATCACTACCAGGTGAGCCCCCATCTGAACGCAGTTCTGCTCACTGATGTTCCAGATGTTCTTCTTAGTAGAAATGAGGTAGCAGCTGGAGCCAAATGACTTCCAGTGATTTGGGCAGCATTCCCACATTTTTTCTGTGACATGAACAAAATGTGTGACCATGAGGTGGGACAAACAAGATTAATGAGACATGTTCTAGGCAACTCCAAGGACCTGAGGATGCTTGCCGGAGCTGTTTTCTCATTGTAATTACAGCATGTACTGTTTTCAAAATAAATGATTTGGGGCCAGGGAACTTGTATTGAGAGCAGTGCTGGCCTCATGGGTTATTTAATCACATAATATCTCTGAAGCATTTGAAACAGTACTAACTCAGAATAATTACTCCATAAATGTTACTTCCTTACTAATTTTTAAGGATTATCAAACATTCAAAAATTGTAGCTATCATTTATTGATAGTTAAGAATGTATAGTATAGCTTATGCTGTGACTCAAGTATCCCATCTTTTTAACACTCTTCCTGAGTAGGAATGGACTGGAGAAGAGAAGTCATCCTTTCCAATCATTATTTAACTAGGATAAAAATGGGCATCTTTGTGGCCTTTATGAACTAATTTTATTTTTTGCTTTTATTTTTAATTGAAAATAATTTTTATACAATATATTCTAATCATGATTCATTCTCCCCCACCCCTTCCAAGATCCTTCCCATGTCTCTGCATATCTAATTCTATATCTTCTTTCTGATTTACTTTAGAAAACAGACAAATATTTTTAAAGGACACAATTTAAAATAGAAAAAGCACAAAAAGCACACAACTGACACAGAGAGATACTAAGCAAAAAAACAAAAAAAAATTAAAATATAATATAGAAGCAGAAGACCAGTATGATTTTTTCAGTGTCCTAATAAAGCAATATGGACCAAAAACATTGACAAAAAATACATTGATTAGAAGTCTTTGGAAGTACACACAGTGGAATAAAATGATGAAAAAATTTATGACATGAAAGTAAAAATATAATCACTAAGTAAAACCTAGAATGAAACTGGAAATGTATAATTTGGGAAGTTAAACAAGACCTCAGAGTAAGCCTCACCAACAGCAGAGTACAAGAAATGGAAAAGAGCTCAGGCACTGAAGACAGGATAGAAGAAAGGGATACTTCAGTCAAAGAAAAATATTAAACAACAACAAAAAAAAAAAAAATCCAGGCACAAAACATCTAGGAAATCTCAGATTTAAAAAAAAAAAAAAAAAAAAAAAAAAACTAGACTAAATCTATAGGAATAGAGGAAGGAAAAGAAAACCAATTATAAATGCACAGAAAATATTTTCAACAAGCCTAAGTCTTCAGCTCGAACCTAATCCCCCAAAACCCAGAGGATGCTGGACTCCCAGGAGCTCTAATAAGCCCAAGAGTGTAAGTACGGTGCAACCCTGCCCTCAAACAAAGAGTAATTTCGAACCCAGGGGATCCAGAAATTCCCTCAAGGCCAGTGGCACGGGGAACCTTCCAGTCTGTACCTGTGCCTGAAGCAGCCCTAAGGCTCTGCATCCATCCCCTAAAACCCAGAGAAGACTCCCATGAGCTCTAACACATAGGAATATAGGATACAATCATAGGATCTCAGGAGCTTGGGCACACCAGGATCTTAGGAGCCCAGAAGCAGACTGCCTCCCAAGAACAATCACAACCAGGCTCTCAGGAACACAGAAACAACTGGACTCTCAGGATTTTTGACACAGTCAAGGTAACAGGACAGACAGGTTTCCCTCAGAGATAGTGAATGAAGGTAGCACTAGAAACAACCAGAAGGCAAAAGACAAGCAACAGAATATAAGCAACAGAAAAACAGGTTATTTGGCATCATCAGAACCTAGTTCTCCCACCATAGCAAGTCCTAAATACCCATTGACACAGAAAAGCAAGGTTCAGATTTAAAATCACTTCTCATGATGATGATAGAAGACTTTAAGAAGGACATAAATAACTCCCTCAAAGAAATACAGGAGAACAGGTAAACAGGTAGAAGCCCTTGAAGAGAAAACACAAAAACCCTTAAAGAATTACAAGAAAACAAAACCAAACAGGTGAAGGAATTGAACAAAACAATTCAGGACATAAAATGGAAGTAGAAACAATAAAGAAATTGCAAAGGGAGACTACCCTGAGATAGAAAATCTAGGAAAGAGATCAGGACTCATGGATGGAAACATCACCAACAGAATACAAGAGATAGAAGAGAGAATCTCAGGTGCAAAAGATACCATAGAAAACATTGATACAACTGTCAAAGAAAATACAAAAGGCAAAAATCTCCTAACCAAAACATCCAGGAAATCCAGGACACAATGAGAAGACCAAACCTAAGGATAATAGGTATAGAAGAAAGCAAAGACTCCCAACTTAAAGGGCCAGTAAATAACTTCAACAAAATTATAGAAGAAAACTTCTCTAACCTAAAGAAAGAGATGCCTATGAACATACAAGAAGCCTACAGAACCCAAATAGACTAGATCAGAAAAGAATCCCCCCATCACATAATAATAAAAGCATCAAATACACAAAACAAAGAAAGAATATTAAAAGCAATAAGGGAAAAAGGTCAAGTAAGTTATAAAGGCAGACCTATCAGAATTATACCAGATTTCTCACCAGAGACTATAAAAGCCAGAAGATCCTGGACATATTTCATACAGACCCTAAGAGAACACAAATGTCAGCCCTGGCTAATATACCAAGTAAAACTCTGAATTACCATAGATGGAGAAACAAGATATTCCATGACAAAACTAGATTTACACAGTATCTATCCACAAATTCAGACCTACAAAGGATAACTGATGGAAAACACCAACACAGGAGAGAAATTATATCATAGAAAAAGCAAGAAAAGTAATCTTCAAAAACCCAAAAGAAATAGCCACACAAACATAGCTCCACCTCTAATAACAAAAATAACAGGAAGCAACAATCACTTCTTAATAGCTCTTAACATCAATGGACTCAATTCCCGAATAAAAAGACATAGACTAATGGACTAGATAGGAAATGCACCTCAGTGACAAAGACAGACACTACCTCAAAGTAAAGGGCTGGAAAACAATTTTCTAAGTAAATGGTCCCAAGAAACAAGCTGGAGTAGCCATTCTAATATCTAATAAAATGACTTTTAGCTAGAATTTATCAAGAAAGATAAGAATGGACACATCATACACATCAAAGGAAGAATCAACTAAGATGAAATCTCAATTCTGAACATCTATGCACCAAATGCAAGGGCACCAACATTCATACAAGAAACTTTACTAAAGATCAAATACAACATTGCACCTCACACAATGATAGTGGGAAACTTCAACACCCACTCTCAGAAATGGACGGATAATGGAAACAGAAAATAAACAGAGACACAGTAAAACTAAGAGAAGTTATAAACCAAATGGATTTAGCAGATATTTATAGAAAATTTCACGCAAAAACAAAATATACCTTCTTCTCAGCACCTATATACCTTCTCCAAAACTGACCATATAATTGGTCACAAAGCAAGCCTCAGAAGATACAAGAAAATTGAAATAATCCCATGTGTCCTATAAGATCACCATGGACTAAGGCTGGTCTTCAATAATGATAAAATCAATGGTAAGCCCACAAACATGTAGAAACTGAACAATGCTCTACACAATGATGACTTGGTCAAGGAAGAAATAAAGAAATTAAAGACTTTTAGAATTTAATGAAAATGAAGGCTTGTCAATCCAAAACTTATGGGACACAATAAAAGCAGTGCTAAAAGGAAAACTCATACCTCTAAGTGCCTACAAAAGGAAGCTGGAGAAGCACACACTAGGAGCTTGACAACACACTTGAAAGCTCTAGAATAAAAAAAAGCAAATGCACCCAAGAGAAGTAGGTGGCAGGAAATAATCAAATTCAGGGCTGAAATCAACCAAATAGAAAGAAAAAGAACTATACATAACATCAACAAAACCAGGAGCTGGTTCTTTGAGAAAATCAACGAGATAGATAAACCCTTAGGCAGACTAACCAGAGGGCACAGAGACAGTATCCAAATTAATAAAATCAGAACTGAAAAGGAAGACATAACAACAGAAACTGAGGAAACTCAAAAAATCATCAGATCCTACTACAAAAGCCTATACTCAACAAAACTGGAAAATCTAGATGAAATGGAAGAGTTCATAGAGAGATACCAGACACCAAAGTTAAATCAGGATCAGATAAATCATCTAATAGTCCCATAACCCCTAAAGAAAAAGCAACAGTCATTAAAAGTCTCCCTACCAAAAAAAAAAAAAAAAGTCCATGATCAGATGGTTTTAGTGCAGAACTCTATCAGATATCAGACCTTCCAAGAAGACCTAACACCAATTCTCTATAAACTATTTCACAAAATAGAAACAAAAAGGACACTACCCAATTAGTCCTATGAAGCCACAATTATGCTCATACCTAAACCACACAAAGATCCAACAATAAAAGAGAACTTCAGACCAATACTCCCCTATGAATATTCGATGCAAAAATATTCAATAAAAGTCTCACAAACTTAATCCAAGAACACATCAAAACAATCATCCATCATTATCAAGTAGGCTTTATCCCAAGAATGCAGGAATGGTTCAATATATGGAAATCCATCAATGTAATCCATTATATAAAATAACTCAAAGAAAAAAACCCACATGATCATCTCATTAGATGCTGAGAAAGCATTTGACAAAATTCAACATCCCTTCATGCTAAAAAACTTAAAAAGAACAGGAATCCAAGGCCTAAACCTAAGCATAGTAAAAACAGCAAACCAGTAGCCAACATCAAACTGAATGGAGAGAAACTTGAAACAATCCTACTAAAATCCAGGAGAAGACAAGACTGCCCTTTTAAATTGAGGCTACCCCTATTTATTCAACATAGTACTTGAAGTTCTAGCCAGGCAACTAGACAACATAAGGAGGTCAAAGGGATACAAATTGGAAAAGCACAAGTCAAAATATCACTATTTGCAGATGATATGATAATGTATTTAAGTGACCCCGAAACTTCCACCAGAGAACCTGGTGAAAAGGAAAACCTGATAAACAACTTCAGTAAAGTAGCTGGATATAAATTTAACTCAAACAAATCAGTAGTCTTCCTCTACTCAGAGGATAAACAGACTGAGAAACAAATTAGGGTAATGACACCCTTCACAATAGTCACAAATAGTATAAAATACCTCGGTGTGAATCTAACCAAGCAAGTGAATGATCTGTATGAGAAGAACTTCAAGTCCCTGAAGAAAGAAATTGAAGAATATCTGAGAAGAGGACCCATGCTCATAGATTAGCAGGATTAATATAGTAAAAATGGCATCTTGCCAAGAACAATTTATAGATTTAATGCAATCCCCACCAAAATTCCAACTCAATTCTTTACAGCGATAGAAAGAGCAATTCTCAAATTCATTTGGAATAACAAAAAACCCAGGAGAGCGAAAACTACTCTCAACAATAAAAGAACATCTTGGGGAATCACCATCCTTGACCTCAAGCTGTACTACAGAGCGTAGTGATAAAAACTACATGGTATTGGTACAAAGACAGGCATGTAGATCAATGGAATAGAATTGAAGACCCAGAAATGAACCCACACACCTATGGTCACTTGTCTTTGACAAAGGTGCTAAAAACATCCAGTGGAAAAAAGACAGCATTTTCAACAAATGGTGTTGGTTCAACTGGAATTGCATTCATGTAGAAGAATGCAAATCAATCTCTTCTTATCTCCTTGTATAAAGCTCAAAGTCAAGTGAATCAAGGATCTCCACATAAAATCAGATACACTGAATCTAATAGAAGAGAAATATCAAAGAACCTCAAACACATGGGCACAGGGGAAAAGTTTCTAAATAGGACACCAATGGCTTATGCTAGAAGATCTAGAATTAATAAATAGACCTAATAAAATTTCAAAGCTTCTGTAAGGCAAGGGACACTGTCAATAGGACAAAACGACCACCCACAGATTGGGAAAAGGTCTTTACCAATCATACATCTGATAGAGGGCTAATATCAAAATTTACAAAGAACTCAAGAAATTAGACTTCAGACAACCAAGTAACTCTATTAAAAAATTGGGTACAGAGCTCAACAAAGAATTTTCATCTGAGGAATATCGAACGGCCGTGAACCACCTAAAGAAATGTTCAACATCTTTAGTCATCAAGGAAATGCAAATCAAAACAACTATGAGATTCCACCTCACACCAGTCAGAATGACTAAGATTAAAAACTCAAATGACAACAGCTGCTGGCCAGGATGTGGAGAAAGAGGAACACTCCTCCCTTGTTGGTGGGATTGTAAGCTGGTACAACCACTCTGGAAATCAGTCTGGAGGGTCCTCAGAAAATTGGACATAGTATTACTTGTGGATCCAGCGATAGCATTCCTGGGCTTACCCAGAAGATGCTCCAACCTATAACAAGGACACATGCTCCACTATGTTCATAGCAGTCTTATTTATAATAGCCAGAAGCTGGAAAGAGCCCAGAAGTCCTTCAACAGAGGAATGAATACAGAAAACGTGGCACATTAACACATTGGAGTAGTACTCAGCTATTAAAAACAATGAATTCATGAAATTATTAGGCAAATGGATGGAGCTAGAAAAATATCATCCTGAGTAAGGTAACCCAATCACAAAAGAACACACAAGCATTCACTCATTGATAAGTGGGAATTAGCCCAAAATATCACAATACCCAAGACAGAACTCAGAGACCACTTGAAGCCCAAGGGGAAAAAAAGTGTGGTGCTTCAGTCCTTCTTTGAAGGAGTAGCAAAATACTCACAGGATCAAATATGAGACAATTTGTGGGACTGAAACTATCAGAGAGAACATCCAGAGACTGCCACACCTGGAGATCCCTCCCAGATACAATCACCAAATGCAAACACTGTTACGGATGTCCAGAAGTGCAAGCTGACAGGAGCCTGATATAACTGTTTCCTGAGAGTCACTGACAGAGCCTGAAATATACAGAGGCAGATACTCACAGCTAACCATCAAACTGATCATAGGGTCCCTAGTGGAAGAGTTAGAGAGAAGACGGAAGAAGTTGAAGGGGATTGTGGCCCCAAAAGAAGAGGCACAATACCAACCAACTAGAGGTCCTAGGGTCTAAACAGCTAGCCTGGGAATACACATGGAGGGACCATGTCTCTAGCCGTATTTGTTGAAGAGGATGGACTTTTCAGGCATCACTGGAAGAGGAGGGCCCTGGTCCATTGAAGGGTGAATGCCCCAGAGAGGGGGAATTCTAGGGAAGGGAGTTGGGAGTGGGTGATGGGTAGGGGCACACCCACGTAGAAATAGGAGGAGGGAGGATGGGTTAAGGTGTTTCTTGGCGGGGGGGAGGTATGGGGAAAGAGCATAACATCTGAAATGTAGAGAAACAAAGTACCCATTAATAATAATAATAAAAGAACAATAAGAAAAACAAACAAAAAAACTGATATTGCAACTGGCTATGGCAGTCTAACATTTGAGACTTTTTAGCAGCAATTTAACATTACCCATATTACAGGGGTTCCTTATAATTGTCAAGGACAAGAGACTGTGGAGTGGGCCCATGGAACTTTAAAACATTATCTTCATAAAATAAAAAAAAAAAAATGGAGATATATTCCTGACCACCACGAATTTATTTAAATCATGTTCTTTTTATTTTTTACTTTAAATTTAAAAAAAAAAAATTGGATGCCAAGGAACTTTCTGCTGAGTGTCTATGGCACTCTACAACTAGGCACACTTATGCTTAGGTGAAAGGGAAGAATCCACTTTTTTAGGTATTAAACATGGGGAAGAGGGCATGTTTGTGTTTTATCTGCAGGATGCTGAAGGAGCACAGTGGCCTCCAAAGTGATGGATGAGACATACTGATGCCAGGACAAAGAATGACACTGAACTGTGAGCTTGCTGAGTACCTAACAATGAATGATGATCGGGAAGCTATATTGGACATATGTTCTCAACCCACCATTGCTTGCCTATACCCCTGATGGAACAAACTGCCTTGTCTCAAGTTCTTAGACCTTGTGGAACAGAGAATCAAAAAGAGAAGTTATAATGACTCTTGTATCATTATTAAATGTGATGAGTTATTCAGACTCAATCATGGACTGGTCTAGAAATCAATCCAATATTGGAAATAACAGTCTTCGCCGGGCGGTGGTGGCGCACGCCTTTAATCCCAGCACTTGGGAGGCAGAGGCAGGCGGATTTCTGAGTTCGAGGCCAGCCTGGTCTACAGAGTGAGTTCCAGGACAGCCAGGCTACATCAGAGAAACCCTGTCTCGAAACAACCAAAAAAAAAAAAAAAAAAAAAAAAAGTCTTCATTTGGAAGTCTGGTTCTGGACATTTTCAGAGACATATATGGAAATTAGTTGCAGTTCTCTATGATGTTATGTTAATAAGAGAGAAAGTTGGGGCAGGATCTGGATTTCAAACAGGTGTTAGCACATGTGCTAAGTTCTTTTAATTGTCAAGATAAAAATACTTTTGTTTCATCTACAGTATTTAATGTAAGTTTCATTGATTGTACACCTTCTAATTGTGTTTGTGTTTTGAAATCCAGCATATCAGTTATGGAGGTCTATCAACCAGCTTTTGTTTTAAGTGCCCTGAGTATCAGAGAACCTTGGTATTCTAAAAATAGCTTGTAAGTACTGGAAGAAATGAGTCAGGCTTTAAGCTGACACAAGAGGGTAGTGGGCTTAATTATTGCTAGTATAACAGCTTTAATTACATTAATAGCTGGCACCGAAGCTTCTGCAATCAAATTGCTGTGACAGAAGAAGTTAAGACAGCTACTTTTGTTAATCATTTAGCAAAAAGTGTTACTATTGTGTTGAATATACAAGAGGATTTAAATAGGTATTTGGAAGAACAGATTGATGCTCTTTATCCTATTCAAATTATTGGAAGGAGGTTCAGAATTTAAGGGTAATGAGACATCTTGAGTGTCATGCCAAATACCATTGGATTTATGTTAGTTCTAAAATTTACAGGGGTAGTCATTATAATTAGGAAGAAGCTTAAAGACACTTGCAGTGTATTTGGCATAATTCTAACACCTCTCTGGAAGTTTTAACATGCTTATGAATTTCAAGAATGCTGCTTTGCTGAGCATTGATGCAGTAGATACTGAAGATAAATTACCCATGGCCTGAGGTCAGTATTTCTATTTTGGTCAAGCTTCAAAAATGGCATACATAGCTCTATCATGCTAGCCCTTTTTGTCCTGGGAATACTTTTGTTCCTGCCCATCATGTTAAAGCTTTTCTTTAACAACATCAACATGTTGGTAGCCAAAGTACATGGCTTGAACCTGAAAATGGACCCCCAGACAGAGTTATTAAATTAACAGACTGGCAAGCCAAGGATGGGTAAGATTCTGCACAGAGTCTTACCAACCTAAGACATAAGTGCATTGCTTTTGATAAAATACCCATATTCCATGATGGGTAAGGAAGCATTCTTGGCAGAATTACCTAAGACAGGATCAGTCTTGTTAATGAAATAAAAAAGGGGGGAGAGGCAGAGAGCCTTTGGGGCTGCTTGGCAAGAATCTGATATGGGCCAAGGACAAGGAAATGGGCTGCTTAGCAGGAATGTGACATTGGCCAAGGACAAGGAAGTAGGCTTCAGTCATGAATCAGACATTAGGCTAGAACAAAGAAGTAATTTCAGCTTGGAATCTAAATCTTAGGCTAGAACAAGAAGTAATTTCAGGCAGGAATCTAAATATTAGGGTAGAACAAAGAAGTAATTTCAGACAGGATTCTAAATTTTAGGCTAAAACAAGGAAGTAGGCTTCAGACATGAAAATGACTTTGGTCCAGAACAGGGAAGTAGGCTCAGATACTTTGGTCATCCTGATAAGCCCTTAGAAACAGTGATCACAGGAGTGTTCACGTAATTGGGTTTAATGTCTTGCTTTTTCTTTGACTATTTGTGTTTATTGTCTTGCTTGTTCCTTGACTATTTGCATGTATTGTATTGCTAGTCCCTCAACCTAGAAATGACCTTAATACATGCATGTAATTAAAATGGTATAAAAGCATAAAGGAGGAGGGGAATGGGATAGGAGATTCTAGTGAGGGGAAATGGGGAAAGGGGATGACATCTGTATTGTAAATAAATAAAATATCCAATAAAAAATTTTAAAAAAAGAAAAAAAATTTCAACAAAATCATAGAAGAAAATGTCTCCAGTCTTAAGAAGGAGATTACTTGGTTATCAAGGTACAAGAAACATACAGAACACCAAATAGACTGGGTCAGAAAAGATATTCCCCACAACACACAATAATCAAAGTGCTAAACAAACAGAACGAAGAAAAAATAGGAAAAGCTGCAAGAGGAGTAACTGAGTAACGTATAAAGGTAGACCTATTAGAATAATGCCTGACCTCTCACTGAAGACTGTAAAACCCATAAGAGCCTGGACAGATTTTCTACAAACTCTAAGAGACCACAGATGCCAGCGAAGACTATTACATCCAGATAATATTTTTCCTTTGAGACAGAATCTCATTATTTACCCCTAGAACTCTCTAGGTAGACCAACTAAATTCAGATCTGTACAAATCCCCTGCCTCTACCTCCTAAGTGCTGGAATTATAAAATTTAATCCATTAGCATGAATGACAAAATATTAATATCTTTCCTGAAAGTTTTTCTTTTCTTTTTATTGTATTAATTCAAAGGAGTATTGTTAAATATCTGTTGTTATGTTTTATTATATGGTATTAGATAATTTCATCATGTAAACATCTAAAAATAGAATCAATTATACCAAATAGCTGGCTTGGTCATGATTTTAAGGCAGATACACTTAGGAAATGTGTTTATGAATGGATACAAAGTTAATTTATTTAAATTCCACTTCTGTCTCATTTCAGAGCCTCCTGAAGGCCAAGTGCCAATTTTTCTTTAAAACTGCAGTTATAGCCTTGTGAAGTACTCTATATCTGTTGTAATCCAAGCACACAGGAGGCAGAGCCAGGAGGATTTTACAAGCCAGTTCAGACTTTCTAAGGAGTCCGTCCTTGGTGAAGCCCTGTCTCAAAATAAATATATGAACTGCTATTGATAAATGTCTCCAGAAAATAGAAAAAAGATTATCCTCTTGGAATTGTGTTTTTCTTAGGAAAGAATCAGCCCCACAGTTTGACACAAAGAACCCAATGTGCTAAGAAAAGCATGGTTAGGGCAACTTTTGTGTTTCTGTGCAACATATCCTAAACAATGACTAAAAGAAAAAGACCCCAACAACACCTAAATGTATGAGGGGCTTTTGCTCTGTTTTCACATCTATTCCACAAGAATGTAAATAAGTAAATAAGTAAAAATTGATGATGATGATGATAATGATGATGATAAAAGTGGCACTGTGAGTAAGCCAGTTCTTGGATCAGGACTCTGAGAGATGTCTAGATGGCATTGTTATGTGTAAATATTAAGTCCATAAGGAAAACTAAAGACAAGTGACTATCATCACACAGAGGTGAAGCTGATATGATGCTCAAGTTGACTCTCCATACATGAATTTGCCATTTATACTGACAAGGGCAGGCTCAGCCTGAGTCAGTTGTCCCAGTAATAAAGCTGGTACTTGGAATGGAGATGTGTAATATTCATTGAGGAACTTAAATGCCAAAGAGAATTTTATATATTGAATGTAAAATTCATGAGAATCTTTTTATGAATTACTTCCAGAGTTAACCTGACAGACTATGTGCTGTGTGTTGATAGTGTTGCCCAAAAACATCAAGATGCCTGGGAATTGAATTGAATTATTTCATGGAAATGTCTCAACCATTAACTGAACATGTAAGTATAGAGAATCCTCTCTCTCTCTCTCTCTCTCTCTCTCTCTCTCTCCTCTCTCTCTCTCTTTTGGGTATGTTCCCTCTTTCTCTCCTCTATCCTCTTTCTTTTTCACATACACAACCACACTATAATAAATATATCTTAAATTCAACCCTTATAATGACACACACACCCAGTCTAGCGAAATATTGCTAATCTTCACCTGACATCATAGTCCCTTTATTGAAGCAGGTGACAATGGAATGGTATGTGTGAAGTTCAGACAGTCTTCCACTGGGCTTGTCCATCGTAAACTGGTAAGTCACTGTGAAGAAAGAAGAGAATGAGCATGACCTAGCCATTCCTGGAGTCTCATGTCCTCTACATAGGCCAGGCTTCTCCCTCCAATGTCTCCAGGCAAACCCACTGAAGATCAGACTAAACTATTGATCCTCTATATTCATTAAATTACTTGTTTGCACATCTCCTTATTTGTTTTTCATCTCCCTAGTATAATAACAGCTGTATTTTCTGATTTAATCCTCTATGTGAATTAATCACAAACCTCTGCATCAGGGAACTGCTGCAAGTCCTGTATAGTTATCTGTTGCCTCACCAATGTCCAGCCTCCTTTGTTTAAACAACTATGAGGCAAGAATAATGGGTATGTTTACATATCCTAACCATTCCTGATTGTAGGTAGGAGTACTTCAGACATCTGGAGACTTTTAAGTGGGAAAGCTATGATCAAGGTACATTGTATATGAGTAGAAAAGTTTCAAAGAATAAATAAAAATTATTTTTAATTAGCATTTTTTCATGAGTGTACATCAAACAATGTTACCAAAAACAGATCTTCTTCATTATTCTGAGCAAATGTTTCTAGTTCATGTTTTGGGTCTTGACCATCTGTTTCTTCTTAACCAGTAAAATAACTATCTTTAATAACCACAACCTCCTCTCTTAGGTTTGACTGTGCCAATTAGGGCAGATGCTGCTTCAGTGAGAAGGTGAATAAGTTTGTCTCATCACAGAGCAGACAGCTGACATGAAGTCATCCCACTATTTCCTGGACTGTGCAACAATTATTGTGATATCCTCACAGCAAATGGAGAAGCACAATGCAGACTGCAAAGAACATCATCAAAACTCCTCACATAATAGACTTCACACATGGCTTTCTGAGCAGATGAAACAGGGCAGTGACATTTTATTTCCTCAATCATCACTATCTCATTTGGTGACTTTTCCTCTTGTATTGATAAAGAAAATCCCATATGAATCAAAGACTCTAAGCTGTCGATATTATGAAATCAATTGGACTTGCACTCCCAATAGCGAGATGTAAGCAGAGACTGTAATTGTTGGTGAAGTCAATGCTTGAAGGCACTGTCACAGACAATGGTTATAAATAACATGAGCTAACAAAGCTGGTGAAGAAACCTTAGATATCTCATTAGTCAAAAGATGGGAGAGAAAAAGAAAAACAAGAAAAAAGAAAAGTCAAGAAAAAATATGATATTGCATGTAAAGTCAGACCAGATAATAGGATTAAAATAACAACCCCAGGCTGGTGATAGTACATGCCCTTAATCCCAGCACTTGAGAGGCAGAGGCAGGAGGATCTCTGTGAGTTCAGGATCATCCTGATCTATGGAGAGAATTTTAGGTCAAGGCTTGTTACACAGAAAAACTCTGTCTTGAAAAGCCAAAACAAAATAAAGGGACCCTGGGAGTCTCTGTGGAACAGAGACCAGACAGTGCCCAAAATAGACACCAGTCAGTGAAGAACTTACCTATACAGCTGGCAATGAAACAGGTGCTCAAGAGTAACATGGAAACCACAGCAACTGACCAGAGTCTCAGGGTCCAGCAGACTCCCTTTCCTGTCAGATATCAAGCAGATGTACTCACCACAGGACCAAAAAGCTTAGAGCAATTAACAACCAGACAAAATGCTCAGAATAGTTATGAACTTAAAGTAGAAAAAGAGCTGTCAAAGCTCTAGCCCTAGAATAAATGACCAAGACATTTCTGAAGTACACACACACACACACACACACACACACACACACACAAAATCTAGAAACATTTCACCCTCAGGCACCTGCAATTTCCATGTCCTTATACTTTCTTCTTAAATGTCAGATTCTTCCATTGATGTCCTATCATTTCACACCCCCTTCAATATTTGGTTTCTTGTTGTTTTGAGGGTTTCTGACTCTGAGATATTATACTTCCGACAAATCCCTGGGGATCTGCTGTCTTGGTCTACTTCATTATTTCAGTCTGCCCACTTGCCCTGGTAGCTCCTCATCACAACACACACTCTTATTGTCTCCTCTGACTGAGATAGGAATTCAGATCTCACCTTGAGTTTGTCTTTCTTGCACCATTATTGAGGTGTATGTTCAGAAGGTCAAGGGCTTCTTGCATCTGTCTCTCCAAAATATGACTCAGGGACCTGGCTTCTGTCACAAAAGCCAGAGTTCAGAGTCAACTTCTGCATACACTTGAGTTAAATGCCACAGAGGTGGCCAATGCTGCAAACCCAGAAGTCAGAGTCTGCACTGCTCTCCAGTGAGTTAAAGACATGGGAAACAGGAAATTGAGAAACATACCTAAATTTGTTCTTAAAAATTTTGACAAGAGTGTTTTCATCACGTGCTCAGTTCCTAATGTGGAAATTTCTCCCATCTCAAAAGAAATATACTTATAAACTGTATTTACATTAAATGTTTTTTATAATATATTATGTGGGTAATTTAGTTGATACAAGGCTTAACTCATATATCAAACAGGATTCTACTAAGCAATAAGTCTGAATGGCTGAATGGTTAGCTGTTTGTCCTGGGTTGGATATCTAGGAGTCCTCATCCCTTCACACATATGTGCACACGCACATACATACATATATACATACATACATACATACATACATACATACATACATACATTAAAGCAAGACATGTGAACATTATTCAGAAGTGGCATTGTGAGATGGAAAGGATATTGTGGTGTACATTTTCCTGTATTATGGGTCTTTAGAATGGAAGCAAGCTGGTATTTTAATTATGATTTTTGTGATTACATTTTGAAAATACTAACTCCATTTTGATATCCCTTTTATCATACAAGCTCTAACTAAGGCTAATAACTGCTCTGTCATTTTGACAACATATAGGCAATCACATTGATGACTGTAGGTAAATATGCAAATGAGATTCATGGTTTTTTAGGCTTTATCTAGGCTTTTTAGGTGTAACATTTCCTTAGACCATACTGACTATTGTATTCAGATTGCCATGTGTGACACATCTTGTTGGGGGCCAGCCCCAGTGAGGTAGGACAGAGAAGAGATCTCTTCTTTCTTCTCCTAGTCGTCAGTTCTTCTTGAGGCAGCTGCTGGGTGGGGGGGGGGGTGTGCAGGGGAGGTAAAGCCTTGGGCCTTACAAGATTTGTGGTAAGAATTTGGTCTTATGAGATATTTAGGGTTGCTGTTTAATAAAATCTTATTTATCTACATTACTCAAGTTTACTTACTGTCACTGTAGTTGATCTGCCCTCTGGTATCCTCTGAAGCCAGAAACTGTAGTTTCTGTCACTTAGCACTCAGCCCAAAGACAGCAAAGGATTAAGCAAATAGCATTTGTACTCTCTCAGCAGGAGCTGTTGGGCCCTGACTTATGCCTGCTAGTCTGAGGTTGCAGGAAGAAAAAGACACTTAGAGAAGTTATCTTAGAGTTTATTACTAAGTGTAAAAAGTTTCCTATGAAAGCTATCTAAGATAAAAAGTAGAAAGGTCCTAAGTGGGGAAAAGGAAAAAATTCTAACAAAGGAAAAATTCTAAGTTGAAAAATTCTGAGCAGGGAAAGGGAAAGGAAAGGATCAACCTCTACATCTAGCGAACCTCTACATCTAAGACTACTCTATTCTACTACTCTCTGTCTTTTTCTTCAGTACTTATGCATCATTCAGAGTACATGATCACATGTTACAAAGTTCATCACAAGTTCACACCAAAATTCAAGTCATAAATTGAAATAGAAGTTTACAACACAGAATGTTTACATGCATATCTATTAGGAGTAATTATCTAGCTAAACGTCTATCACCTGTCTAGCTTCACAGGTTCACTGAAGGTTTAAAACTTTAAGAAATTAGTGAAGTTTTGTATAGATAAACCCAGGCAATATTTTCTCTTCTGTCCTAGCACCTATAATAAATCATGAGTTCCCTTTTAGTGACCTTTGGTTAATTGTTTTACAACCTCATTGGAATGTGCTATGAGCAGGAGGAAGTCTGGTTACTATCTAAGGGCTGTTAACTGATGACACTCAGGAGATAAGCAGAGTTCTCATTGCAGTTTTGACTATCAGAAAGGGACCTAATAGCAGTTCCACTATAAAAGAGCTTAATAATCATTGATATAATTTTAGGAATTCTTATAGGATCATCATTAAGACTTAAGAAGTCATCTATTTGTCTATATAGCATCACTATAAGACAGTACATCTTCGTGGATCTTCAGAGATCTGCTCCAAAGAAGTGTGCTATTGCTTAGTGACTGTTACATATGTTTAATAATAATAATAGGAAAAGCATATTAATAGCAGGAATCTTTCCTTAAATAAATCCCTCACAGCCTTGCTGAATGAGGACTCACTTTGTCGCAGATTATATATAATCCAAGGCAAGCATTTCAGGATGATTACCTGCTGATTATTAGCTTGTCCCATTATGGCTTCTGACATCTCTTGACTTTACAGTTCTATCTTAACTGTAGGTGTGGAGACTCTATTGGAGCAAATAAGTCCTTCTCTTCAATGTTGGTGACTTGAAAGCACCCTGGACTTTTTCCATTGTTATCATGGAAGGGATTGATCTCAGTAACCATCTACAGGATTTCATTCATGAGTGTATTTTTGTTCATTTCTAATGCTGTGTGCTCAATTATTTTTCTTCAATCTATTTTTGCCTATATATCCATATATTCCTTCCCTAACTTTTGCATGATCTCCCTTTGTGTTCATTGAAACAAATATATTGATTTGTGGACTATTTTCATGTGGGTCCTGACTTGTCATTTGATTTGAGCCTACTTCGATTTGATAACTCCTAACAGGAGTTATCATCCTTAGGCTGGAATTATTCCCAGGTACAAGGAACCAGACTGATCTTGTTGGCTCAATATGACAAAATCTGACTGATATTGGGCAAAAGTTGGTTGGTAACATTTTACAAGTTCTTTCATTAGGTTAGCAGAGTTGAAAAGTGGTATATAATCAGAGGTAAGCCCCCATAGAGTCCAATATATCTTTCTCCTCATACACATTCTCTGGAATCTTCCCTCCACTACCCTCAACAACATTTCCTCATTCACAAGGAAGCAGTCTCCATTGGGACATTTATGACACTGGGATACAGAACATAAACACATATGGCCCCTATCCTCAGTTCTTAGCACAGAACTTTAAAAAGTCTTTTGATCATAGGACATATTCTGAGGAAATTTTTGGAGCCTCTTTAAACTCCAGAAATAGTTCCAGGGCAATAAATATAAAAGGTACAGCTTTTCTCATATATAACATTCCATTTTAAATAGGCCTTATACTAATGAGGTGATTCCTGTTAGTCCCCATGGTTGTTTCAAAATGGGACCAAACATATGATCAGACAGTTGAAACCCTTACTCCCACTCCCTCAGAAAGGGAGAAGGACTGAAGATTGAGCTCACTCACCAGTACCCAATTACTGACCTGCAGGGAATGTCAAACATAAATTAGACTCAATGAAGATTTGCCAGTAATAGCATAGTGGTGGCTATAGATAATAATGAAATAGATTTAGTAATTTTAAAAATACCCAAACATTTTTCCATCAATTTTTAGATGTACTATGTCATAAGGGGAAAAGGAGGAAGTGGCATTACCATGTGTTTCCAGTTCCCCTAGGGGATGAAGAAGCACAAACTATAGTGTTGAGTTGACTGACTTTCCAGGAAAAGAAAACATTCCCCTAAGATGTCCAGAAGCAAACTGTTCTCTTATCCATCTCCAGCAATGCTCCCCTTTCTTACCTATCTCCAGTATATGCTCCTCCTTCCCCATCTCCAGCATCCACTTTCCTAATGGATTTTCATGTGAACCTGCACTCTACTCTCTGCTCCCTTTAGTCTCCAGGTAAACCTGGCCTGCCTTGTAATAAACAATGCTGAAGCAATAGAACAAAGTCCAACTGAAGAATGTCCTGAGATAAACCATAACATTAAACAAAAGAAAGAAAGTTGGGAAGAAAAACTGAAAATCACAGCATGAGCAGAGTTGTGGGGGAGCTTCAATCAGATGTGTAGACAAATGTAAAACTATCTGAGTCTATTCAAGAAAAAAGTGCAAAATTTCACTATCAGAATATTATAGACACTAAGGTTAAAACTAGAAGCCTGGGGTGTACTTGGATACACAGACATTTTGTTTTGACTGAACCTCTTTTATTATTTTTTTTTTAAAATAATGCTTCCTATTGAACTTAGCTAAGTAGAAATTCCTATAAACTATGCTTGGGACTCTGCTCAGTCCCTGGGATAATATCAAAATACTAGGAATTGCCAAAGGCAAGAGACTAAGGAGCTTAAAGCATCTGATAACTGTTTATTAATTAAGTCACATTATGTATGTCTTGAATATTCAATTCATGATACCTTCCCATGGGTTGTGATACCAAATTTGTCCTGACAGCTGTTCTTTACATGAATTTTAGAAAAAACTGGCTTGACATTGCAGCCAGTAGATCTGTTTGACTTGGTGACTTTGATGGATTGTTCTTAATCTTTATCAGATGATTAAAGCAGTGCAGCTAAAGTGTTGGTAAGTTGATAACAATGAAAATAAGCCACAGTTATGTTCCTGTGGAACAGAAATTTATTTCAGGTTTTAATGAAAGTTTGACTTAACAGATTTTTTTCTATAAATACATTATGAAATTTTACATGTAATCAGACCCTGTGAGTTTAAACTTGAGTTGCAAACTGTGCTTCCCACATCAGTGCAGTTCACTTCATGTATCATCACAGGAATGGAAAGCTTCAAAGTCCATCCCACAAAAGAAGAAATACTGACTGATTGGTATGTTTTAATCCACTGTACTTTGATTATATCCATATGTTTTGCCTGTTTGCTTGCTTGGTTTTGGTCATGTTGTTGTTTTTGGTATTTTTAATTATTTGTTTACTTTCACTCTTGTATATATAAGTGTTCTTCCTTTAGGATCATATTTATTTCATAGTTATGCTTAGGGTAGTTAGTATGTTTCTCTACAAAGTCTACCAATGAGGTCTCTCTACTATGCTTTCCATGTGCAATTTATATTCTTTCCCTCAGTCTTACTTCTTTTCCTCTGCCCATAATAATTATCACTACTTCTCAACTCTGGTGTTCCAATGCCTTAAAAGTCTGTGGATCCTAGCATTATTAATATTTCCCCCTTGTTCTGGGTAGTTTTATGTCAACTTGACACAAGCTATTGTTATCTGAGAGGAGAGAACCTCAATTGAGAAAATCACTCCATAAGAACAGGCTGTAGTCAAATGATATCATCTTCTTAATTAGTAATTGATGGGAAGACACCAAGCCCAATATGAGAGGTACCACCCTGAGCTGACAGTCCTGGGTGCTATAAGAAAGCAGGTTGAGTAACCGGGGGAGCATCCAGTAAGGATCATCCCTCTAATGCCTCTGCATCAGTTCCTGCCTTTAGATTCCTTCCATGATCCTGAACTGGGTTTTTAAAAATAAGAACAATGACATGGAAGTATAAGTCAAATAAACCCTTTCCTCTCCAACTTGCTTTGGTCTTAGTGTTTCATCATAGCTATAGTAACCCTAACTAAAACACCCTCCAAGAAACTATTCCAATATTGATTGTCTCTAAAATTGTCTAATCCCTATAGTCACCTGTATGTTATCCCTCCAAATCAATTCTTAGTAACTAAAATCTTACTATATGCCATACTGTCCTTGACCATTCATCTTCCCACATTTACTGAATCTAGTAAACCACTGTTATTCATTGCTACTATGTCATTTACATAATGGTCCTATCCAGCTGTGGTTGCTGCTAATATTCTACTCTGAGCAAAAATTCAGACAATCCACCAGGTACTCTGGGCCCATGAACTGAAGCTCTAAGCTCTGAATTTCAACACTACCACAACCTAACCCCACTGGAACATTTTAAGTACTTCAACTAAAATAATAAACTTGGTTAAAAAATACAAGCAATAAAATAGTTCAGATGTTTCCAGGTGTACTTTTAAATGGTTAGTGTGAGAATCCTCCAATTTCTTTGTGAAAGAAATTGTTATGCTTGCAGACAAGGACCCTGACATAACTGTCCTATGAGATGCTTCACTCAGCAGCTGACTGAAACAGATTCAGAGACCCAAAGCCAAGCATTGGGATGAGTTCAGAGAGTCTTGTGGAAAAATTGGGGGAAGGATTGAAGGCCCCACAGGTGATAGAAACTCCACAGGAAGACCAACAGAGTCAGCTAACATGGACCCTTAGAGGTTCTCAGAGCCTGAACCTCCAACTAAAAGCAAACATGGGCTAACCCTACTTCCCCTGAATATATGGAGCAAATGTGCATCTCAGTCCCTGTTGGGCTGTAGTGTGCCCATGGGCATGGCTTCCTCTGGGTTGAACTGTGAGTCCTGTCTGCTGCCCCAAGGGGCTAGGGTCTTGGCTCAGAGAGACAGAGACATGGGAAGTTGACTGTGTTCACTCTATGCCACTGGCACTGGGGAGACTTTGGGGTGTGAGAAGCTGCAGACTCTGCTCCATGGGTGAGGAAACACAGTCTGAGGTCCCACAGGATGGTAGAGCTCTTGAGTTGGGAGTCCCCAGGCCATGGTGGCCAGGAATCAACTGGTTCTCTGACCCTTGGGCTCTCAAGCACAGCAGAGAGGCCACAGAAGGACCAAGACACTTGGGGTGTATAGGCTGGATTGGCCCACAGCAGAAGGGGGTAGGGGGGAAAAACTCTAGCTGCACCTGTAGGAATGAGACTCTTGGTCATAGTGACTTGCTTGGATGAGTCTCCATGGCTGGAATGTAGAGAGGTCATCAGCAGGAGATTAGACTATGGCTCTGTAGTTGAAGACCTCCATGGTTCCACACTGTGGGTTCCAAAGAAGAGAGATAGTCCATGGTCTTAAGATATGGTCTTGAGATATTTATTGTCATGGCAGAAAATGGATGAAGCTATTTCCTGGTATTCTCGGGGCAGCCCTGAGGTTAAATACCTTTTGCAAGGAGGAAGGTCTGGGAAGGAATGCTTAATTGGCTACACCCTCTGGACTTTAGGTATCTCATTAGGATCGAGATCTGTCTTGAGGCTATGTGTCCTGTAGTCACTCTCTCTACCTGTGCTACGTGGCCAATAGCCACAAACCTCTCTGTGGGAGGGGCTGTACCTATGTGAAAGGAGCCAGGGGCCCAGGAGCAACTCCTACCATCCCTGAGGGTCTTCAGGATTCGAGGTTTGAAGCCTGTGCTCAATCAGGTACCCAGCTGCCTCTCACAGCCCTCAGCCCAACAAGTCTCCATGCAGTTCCTACAACAATTTGAATGGGAGTTGTCCCTAAAGCTGTTGCCTGTCTCTGGATTCTGTTCTCCTAACTGGGCTGGGCTGCACTGTTTCCCCTCAGTGGGAGAGGATGGGGAGGAGGTGGGGCATTGATTGAAATGTAAGACGAATAAATAAATAAATTAAGGAAAAACAAAAAATTTGTTCAGATGCATAAAACTTAATGCAGTAATATAATATACAAAGTGTGAGAATGAAGGCAACATAATTCTCCTCAAGATTACTATATTAGTTACTTTTGTTGCTGTGATAAAATTCCATAACTGAAGCAACATAGAAAAGTACAGAAAATATTTTCATCAAAAATTATAGCAGAATTCTAGAAAGTCTTTAATTTATTTATTTATTTCTTCCCTGACCCAAAGATCATTGGGTAGAGAGTTGTTCAATTTTTTGAGTCTGTAGGTTTTATGGTGTTTCTGTTGTTGTTGAAGTCGAGCTTTAATCCATGATGGTCTTATAAGATACAAGGCATTATTTCAATTTTCTTATATTTGTTGAGGCTTGTTTACTGAGCACCTATATGGTCAATATTGAAGAAGGATCCATGAGGTGCTGAAAGTTTTTGTTTGGGTGAAATATTCTGTATGTGACTCTTAGGCCCATTTGATTCATAACCTCTGTTAGTTTCATTATTTCTCTAGTTAATTTTTGTCTGGATGACCTGTCAATTGGTGAGAGTGGAGTATAGAATTCTCCCACTATGAATGTATAGGGTTCAATGTGCAATTTAAGCTTTAGCAATGTTTCAAAATTGGGTGCCCTTGTATTTGAGACATAGTTGCTCAGAATTGAGATATCATCTTTGGTAGATTTTTCCTTTGAGGAGTATGAAGTGTCCTTCCCTGTCTCTTTGATTGCTTTTGGTTGGAAGTCTATTTTATACGAAATTAGAATGACTATTCCAGGGTTCAGGGACCTGAAGGGGATAGGAACTCTTCAGAAAGATGAACAGAGTCAACTAATCTGTACCCTTGGGGGATCTCAAGCCTGAACCACCAAACAAAGAGCATACACAGGATAGACCTAGGCCTCCCATGCATATGTAGCAGATGTTCAGGTCAGTCTTCATGTGGTTCCTGAACAACAGGAAAGGGGAATATCCCAAAAGCTATTGCATGTGTGGATTTGTTCTTCTAGTTGTGCTGCCTTTTCTGTCCTATGTTGGAGAGAATAAACCTAGCCCTGAAGAGAGTTGATGTGCCATAGTGGAGGGATACTCAGATGGGTTCTTCACCTTCTTAGAGGAGAAGGGGAAAGGGAAATTGTGAGGAGAGACTGTAGGAGGGGTTGACTGGGAGACTGGGGCAGCAATTGGGATGTAAAGTGAATTTTTAAAAAGGATTTTAAAAAAAACAAAAATAAATAGCTGAAAATTTTCTGTAATTTGAAGAATGTTTGCCAATACAGATGCAGGAGGCATAAAAACAGTAGACAAAACTATCAAATAGTCATTCTTCACCATAATGTGATTAAACCACTGAATATAAAAAACAAAGAAAGTATGTGGTAATGAGTAAGAGAGAAGTACCAAGTCACAAATAAAGGTAAGCCATTTAGAATATGGGCAAATGTCTTAGCAGAACTTCAAAGGCCTGGAGAGTTTTGAATTTTATATTACAAGCTTTGAAAGACAACTGTCAACATACTATAATGCTCATCAAAACTGTCACAATAAAAAGAGAAAAAACTCATCATGAAAACGAAACAGACTAAAGGAATTCATGGGACTAAGACAGATCTAGAGAAGATACTCAACAAATCCATGTGGGCGTGAGAAAGAGAAAACCATACTTAGGCAAGAGAGCAATAGGAAAACAACAAACACTACAAATTCAACAATGACAGGAACAAATGCTGTCTTAGTGAGAGTTTCCATTGCTGTGAAGAGACATCATGAACAAGGCAACTTCTAGAATATATAAAGTTAATTGGGGCTGGCTTATGGGTTCAGAGGTTTAATCCACTGTCACCATGGTGTGAAGCATGGCATAGTGCAAACAGACATAGTGCTAGATTAGCCAAAAGTTCTACATCTTGATCTGAAGGGATCAGAAGGAACTGTCTTCCACAGACAGTCAGGAGAAGACTAGATCACACTAAATTGTACTTGAGTATAGGAAACTCAAAATCCATCCTCACAGTGACATACTTCCTCCAGAAAGACTGAATACTCAAACAAAGCCATACCTCCTAATAGTGCCAATCCCCATGGGCCAAGAATTCAAACACATGAGTCTATGGGCCCAAATCATTCAAACCACCACATTCTACATCCTGGCCCCCATAGGCTTATAGCTATAACACAATGCAAAATGCATTTAGTCCAACTTCAAAATTCCTCATATTCTATCACAGACTCAACAATGTTTAAAAGTTCAAAGTTCAAAGTCTCTTTTTAGATTCATGCAATCACCTGTAAACTCCTCTAAAATCAAAATCAAAAGACAGATCACATACTCCAACATAATTATGATTCAGGTTATACATTACTGTTCCAAAATGTAAGGAAGAAAGCACAGTGAGAAGATACTAGACCAACGCAAGACAAAAACCAGCTGGGCCAATAGATTTCTGTCCAAGGGCTGGTTCCATTCCCTGTTAACAGCTTTCCTCAGTAGGTATTCAATAGCTCTGGCATCTCTGATATCTTAGAGTCCCTAAGGCAACTTCACCTTCACAGTTTCTTGTTCACACATCTAAATCCACACATGATCTTTTGGGTTCCTCCAAAGAGCTTGAGTCACTTCTCTAGCTCTGCTGTCTTACACACACAGCTTATCTTTTAGGTTCTGGCAGACGCCACTCCATTGCTGCTGTTCTTGGTGGTCATTCCATGATACTAATATATCTAATACACTGGGTCCTCTGCTGAAACTAGGCTGCACTTCCACCAATAGCCTCTCATAGGCTCTCTTCACAGTGCTAAGCCTCAACTTCAACTGCCACTGAGGTTGTGCCTTCACCAATGGCCTTTCTTGGCCTCTCACAGTATCAAGCCTCATGCATTCTAAATGGGTTCTAAATGACCCCTTCATGCATTCAAAACCACTACCACCAGGGTGATTCTTACATATTACCAAGCCCAGCTACCAGCATGAGGCTATCTCTGGAACACCTTGGCTATCTCTGGAACACAGCTTCTTTGCTCCCAGAATATATTACCTCAGTGATACTGGTCTCTTCTTAATCATCACTATTTGGGGTGGGTGGGTTCCAGCTAACCAGCATTGATTGTTCTGGTAACTCTTTCTTGTGTCTAAAGCCAGAGCAACATGGCCAAAATTGCCATATTCTACTGCTCACTGGGACTAGAACATGGATCCTTCATTCAATTAAACCTTCACCCCTTTCTGTTTTTCATAGTTTCCTTAACTGCTTAAGACTGTTAGTCCTAGAACTTGCTCTGTAGACTGACCTTGAACTCAGAGATCTGCATGCCTCTGTCTCCTAAATTCCGGGATTAAAGGCAAATATCACTATGACTGGACCTAAACTTTTCTTTAACAGATCTTTATAAGCATAGCCATTATGCCTGAAGATCTGGATTAAAGACTTGTGTTGATATGGATCAAAAGTATGTGTCATCCAACCTCAAGATCCAGATTAAAAACCTGTGTCTTCTAGCTTCAAGATCTGGATTAAAGGCAAATTGTCTTCCTGCCTCAACATCTAGATCACAGATGTGCCCTGCATGTCAGGATTGTAGTTCATTCTGGGTATAGTCGTGTTGGCAACTCACAATAGCCATTACAATCCATCCCCTGTCAACTTGACACACATCATATTTCCTTATGTTTAAATGAAAGCAATAACCAGATTACAAAAACACATAATGCAGTATAACTATCTTTCATGCAACCAGAAATGTGTAGTAAATTTAGAATAGGTGGGAATGTTTCTTTCAACATCCTTTTCACAAGATGGACGCTTAGTTGAGCAGGATCGTTACCTGAGGTGACCAGTCCCTTATTTTAATCTGTTTATCTCATTGAACAAAGGATTTACTTCCTTTCCAGTTTTTTGTGCTCCTTTAATCCCTGAAGCAAACATTATAGATTTTTTTCTTGAGCAGCTTGGTCCATATGTGAAAAATGCTGTCTTCATTAGAGCGCACCACAGGACAGAGTATGCACTAGTCTGTTTTGAGATTTCCTTTGCCAATGCAATTAATCTAAAGTTCTTCACCTTAGCCTCAGCAGACTCTTTGCACAAGGTAAAAAAAAAAAGTAGCCACATTCTTCACCAAAGTAACACAAGAATAACATCTAGGCAACATACTAAAATTCTTGTACTCTGAAACCTTTTTGGTCAATCCCCATCCCCAGTTCAACTCATACTCAGCACATCTGTCTTTTATGCTTCTTCTACTAATATGACCCATTAAAGCCCACTTAATTCCATTGCTTTACTAATCCAAAATTCCAAAATCTACATTCCTACAAACAATAGCATGATCAGGCCTCTCACAATATCCTATTCCCAGTACCAACTTCTGTCTTAGGGTTTATGTTGCTGTGAAGTGATACCATGACCAAGGCAACTCTTACAAAGGAAACATTAAATTTAGAATGGCTTAAGTTTCAGAGATTTAGTCGAGTTCAGAGGCACAAAGGAGGTGACTAGATCACACTGGGTGGAACTTGAACATAGGAGATCTTCAAGCCCACCCTCACAGTGATATACTGACTCCAACAAGGCCACACCTACTCCAACAAGGCCATACCTCCTAATACTGCCACTCCACATGGGTCAAGCATTCAAACATATGAGTCTATGGGGGTCAAAACTATTCAGATCAGCACACATAACTTTTAGTATTAACTCTGAATATTAGTAATCTCAATTCCCACAGTCAAAAGACACAGACTACATATCTGACAGAGGCTTCAGTAGAAGTATAAATGCAAGGTGGCAACTAGATTTGACTCCAGATTAGGTGTAGTGACAATTTTGGTTTCTTAGAACACCCAGTTATGGGGGCTGATAAGATGGCTCATCAGTTAAGAACTTTTCTGTTAAGACTGCTTTTACAAAGGTCATGAGTTCAAATCCCAGCAACCACATGGTGGCTCACAACCATCCATAATGAGATCTGATGCCCTCTTATGGGGTGTCTGAAGACAGATACAAGGTACTTACATATAATAAATAAATAAAATCTTTGGGCTAGAATGAGCGGGGCTGGAGTCAGTGGGCAAAGGGAAGAAGGGGGAAAAAACAAAGCAAAAAACCCCAGTTATATTACATATATTACACTGTTTTTGATCCTAGATGTAGGATATGAGGGTGTCTCAGATTGGCCTCAACAGCTAATTATGATTTTCTCATGCTCTGGCAGGGGCATGGTTCTACCAGCTGAAGTTAGTTTATGTTTGGAATTTTGGGGGAGTTCTGAGATAATATAAAACTGCCAAAGCCTCAAGAGGTTCAGTGACTGCTGCCCCCATGGCTGCTGCCCCATGACTGCTGCCCCATGGCTGCTGCCCCGTTGCTGCCACTGAGGTTTCTGCTACTGTATTTGCTGTTTGCTGGATTGATGGATTGCTGTTTTTTTGCTGGTTGAAGATATCCTGTCGATGAAGATTGGACTCGTCCCAAGGAACATGATGCCCCAAATCAGCAGGAAGGAGTCTAAAGAGATCTATGACCCCTTTCTCCTCTAGCCTTCTTTCTTGTCTACCTAGTGTTAGAAGGAATTTAGATGAAGAGGGTGGTAGGTAAAAGTACACTTACAGTTAGGTCCACAGACACTCAAGATGCTTCATGTCTCTAAGTGGCTTGAGCAGAAGCTAAACACAGCATGTGTACCACAACTGAATCAGGGTAAAAAGTTTCAGCAGAAGTGGTGGACCCAAAGAAGTAATTAAATACATAGTTTAGACAGATTTGTAACAAGCGCTGAGACTGAATCGATAATTTAAAACAAAACAAAACTCTCTCAACAAAAAAGCCTGGAGCTAAATATATTTATCATAGAATTCTGAGAAGTTCAAAGAACTAACACCAATACTCAACAAATTGTTCTACAATAAATAGAATGGAAGAACATGTTCCAATTCTTTTTAGGAAGTTTATATTACCCTAAGACAAAAACTGAAGAAAAGCATAAGGAAGAGCAAAACTACAAAATAATCTCTCTGATGAATATAAATACAAAATTTCAAAAGAAAATAGAGAACCACTTTCAAGGTCAAACCAAAAGATCTTTCATCATGATGAACTCAGTTTCATTACAGACATGCAGGGATGGTTCAACATATGTAAATCTATAGATGTTATCCATCACATAAATAAGCTCGAAGGTAGAAAGATGAAGAAAAAGCCCTGGGCTTCTAATTTTCAAAATACCTAATATTCTCTGGCTCAGTTCTCTTTGTTAAATGCCCTGTTACTAAACTTCTCTACAAGATTAAACAGAGAAGAGAAGACTGTCATGGTTTTTTTTTTTTTTTTCTGTTACTGTGATAAAATATCCTGACAAATGATGTTGGGAGTCGAAAGCAGCTATCATCTTTACAGCCATCTCGAGCCATATACCCTGACAAGAGACTTGTTTTCAACAGCCTACAACAGCTGAATACACTCTGATAAACATCTTGTTTTTCTCACATATCTTGTTTTGCTGCTTAGTGACCCCAGCTGCAAGGTGCACATGATCTCCACGCTGCTAGGTGCACGTAGTCTCCACACAGCTAGCTAGGTGCACGTGGTATCCACGCTACAAGGCACATGATGTAGTGCCTTCAGCTGTGCTTGTCCATGTAGAAAAGGCACGTGATAAAGGTATAAATACCCAAGATTTCCTTTCAATAAAAGAGACTTGACAGACTCTGTCTTGTCTCCATTCTTCGAGTCTCTTGCCCTCCCCACTCTCTCTCTTGCTAGACCCTGACCAGCGGACCAGAGCAGCAGACTGGGCCATTACAAAGTGGCGCCCAAATGTGAAGCAAAACGGGCCATTACAAATGTAATGTATATGAGATAGTTATTGTTTGGCCCACACTTCAAGGGTAGAATCCATCTTCAAGGAGGACTCTTGGAAGCAGCAGCCACAAAGCAGAAAGCAGAGAATAATGAATACCAGTCCTCACCACCTTTCTAATTCTTTTGAATATTTTTTATTCATATGGTGTTTTACCAGCATGTATATCTGTGTACCATGTGCATGCCTGATGCTGTTAGAGGGCAGGAAGGGGTGTAAGAACAACTGGAACTTGTAGCCACCTGCAACCATGAATCAACTGGGTTCACCTGAAAGGGGGATGTAGGGCCAGAAGAGATGAAGCCAAGACAAAGTTCTCTGGTCAAGGATCAATGCTTTAATGTTCATCTCTCAATTTAAAGGAAAGACCCCACCCAAACCCTTCCTTGTTTCACATAGAAAGTATGTGAAAGGATGGGTGGGATAATCCATTCTTGGTCACAGTCACAGCCTGAGATATCCCAAGGCAAACCCATGGGCAGTTCTAAATTCTGTGCAGCCAAGGTGAGTAACTCTACCTAGATCCTATCACTTGGTCTGTTGTGGTTAAACAAGGTCTCTCAGGCCTGCTCAAGGCCAGGGGAAGGACACAGAAACTAGAGGTATGGGTGGTTGTGAGCCAAAGTGAAGGTGCTGGAAACAAAACCGAAGGCCTCTGAGAAAATAGCAAGTGTTCCTAACTTCTGGGTCATCTCTCCAGTACCCCTCCTGAAGTGGAAACTTAAGGGCTCATTAAAAAATTGCTAGGACTTCCAGAACTATATTGAACAGGTAGGGGGAGAGTGGGCAGCCTTGTCTAGTCCCTGATTTTAATGGGATTGCTTCAAGTTTCTCTCCATTTAGTTTGATGTTGGCTACTGGCTTGCTGTATATTGCTTTTACTATGTTTAGGTATGGACCTTGAATTCTTGATCTTTCCAAGACTTTTATCATGAAGGGGTGTTGAATTTTGTCAAATGCTTTCTCAGCGTCAAGAGATATGATCATGTGGTTTTTTTCTTTGAGTTTATTTATGCAGTGGATTACGTTGATGGATTTCCGTATATTGAACCAACCCTGCATTCCTGGGATAAAGCCTACTTGATCATGGTGGATAAGTGTTTTGATGTGTTCTTGGATTCGGTTCGAGAGAATTTTATTCAGTATTTTTGCATCGATATTCATGAGGGAGATTGGTCTGAAGTTCTCTTTTCTTGTTGGGTCTTTGTGTGGTTTAGGTATAAGCGTAATTGTGGCTTCATAGAATGAATTAGGTAGTGTTCCTTCCGTTTCTATTTTGTGGAATAGTTTGAAGAGAATTGGTATTAGATCTTCCTTGAAGGTTTGATAGAATTCTGCACTAAAACCATCTGGACCTGGACTTTTTTTGGTGGGGAGACCTTTAATGACTGCTTCTATTTCTTTCGCAGTTATGGGACTGTTAAGATGGTTTATCTGATCCTGATTTAACATTGGTAACTGATACTTGTCTAGAAAATTGTCCATTTCATCCAGATTTTCCAATTTTGTTGAGTATAGGCTTTTGTAGTAGGATCTGATGATTTGTTGAATTTCCTCGGTTTCTGTTGTTATGTCACCCTTTTCAGTTTGGATTTTATTGATTTGGATACTGTCTCTCTGCCCTCTGATTAGTCTGGCCAAGGGTTTATCTATTTTGTTGATTTTCTCAAAGAACCAGCTCCTGGTTTTATTGATTCTTTGTATAGTTCTCTTTGTTTCTATTTGGTTGATTTCAGCCCTGAGTTTAATTATTTCCTGCCGTCTACTCCTCTTGGGTGGTTTTTGCTTCTTTTTGTTCTAGAGCTTTCAGGTGTGTTGTCAAGCTGCTAGTGTGTTCTCTCTCCAGTTTCTTTTTGTATGCACTTAGAGCTATGAGCTTTCCTCTTAGCACTGCCTTCAGTGTGCCCCATAGGTTTTGGTATGATGTGTCTTCATTTTCATTAAATTCTAAAAAGTCTTTAATTTCTTTCTTTATTTCTTCCCTGACCCCATTATCAATGAGTAGAGTATTGTTCAGTTTATCTCCTTGTACAAAGCTCAATTCCAAGTGGATCAAGGACCTCCACATAAAACCAGCTACACTGAAACTAATAGAAGAGAAAATAGGGAAAAGCCTTGATCATATGGGCACAGGGGAAAAGTTCCTGAACAGAACACCAATGGCGTATGCTCTAAGATCAAGAATTGACAAATGGGATCTCATAAAACTGCAAAGCTTCTGTAAAGCAAAGGATACGGTCAACAGGACAAAGCGGGAACCAACAGACTGGGAAAAGATCTTCACCAACCTTACATCTGATAGAGGGCTAATATCCAAGGTATACAAAGAACTGAAGAAACTAGATTCCAGACCATCAAATAACCCTATTAAAAAATGGGGTAGAGAGTTGAACAAAGAACTCTCAACTGAGGAAACTCGAATGATTGAGAAACATCTAAAGAAGTGCTCAGCATCCCTAGTCATCAGGGAAATGCAAATGAAAACAACACTGAGATTCCACCTTACACCAGTCAGATTGGCTAAGATCCAAAACACAGGTGACAGCAGATGTTGGCGAGGATGTGGAGAAAGAGGAACATTCCTCCATTGTTGGTGGGATTGCAAGCTGGTACAACCACTATGGAAAGCAGTCTGGCGATACCTCAGAAAATTGAACATGGTGTTACCTGAGGACCCAGCTATACCCCTCCTGGGTATATACCCAGAAGATATTTCAACATGCAACAGGGCCACATGCTCCACTATGTTTATAGCGGCCTTATTCATAATAGCCAGAAGCTGGAAAGAACCCAGATGTCCTTCAACAGAAGAATGGATACAGAAAATGTGGTACATTTACACAATGGAGTACTACTCAGCCATTAAAAATAATGAGCTCATGAAATTCTTAGACAAATGGATGGAGCTAGAAAATATCATCCTGAGTGAGATGACCCAATCACAAAGATCACACATGGTATGCACTCACTGATAAGCGGATATTAGCCCCAAAACACACAATACCTAAGATGCAACGCATAAACCTCATGAATCTCAAGAAGAAGGAGGAAGACCAAAGTGAGGGTGTTTTTGTCCTTTTTAGAACGAGTATCAAAAGATTCAACCAGAGCTCCCAGGAGCTAAACCTCCAGCCTGAGAACAGACCGGCAAGCTGTCCTCTGAGAGGCTCTAACCAGCAGCTGACTCAGACAGATACAGACATCCAGAGCCAAACAGTGGATGGAGCTTGAGGACTCTTAAAGAAGAATAGGTGGAAGGATTGTGGGCCCTAAGGAGATAGGAACTGCACAGGAAGATCAACAGAGTAAACGAACCTGAACCCTTGGAGCTCTCAGAGACTGAATCACCAACCGTGGAGCATACCTAGTCTACACAGATCTACCTCCATGGGCTGAACCTAGGCCTCCCTGCACATATGTTGTAAATGTGCAGCTTGGTTTTCATGTAGGTCTCAAACATCTGGAGTGGGGGCTATCCCAAAACATGCAGCCTGTATATGGTCTTCTAAAAAAAAAAAACAGTTGTTCAGTTATTCATGGAATATTATTTTTTTATATCTCTTGTATTCAGTTTGCAACTACTTCATTGAGAATTTTTGTATGTATATTCATGAGGGATACTGGACTATAATTTATATATTTTTGTTGGGTTTACACTTGATTTCACTATTTCAATATTATTTGCTTTGTGAAGGAGCTTATTGTGGTTCTGAATTTTTTTTAAACATAACTCAAAAAGTGTTGTTTGTTTGAAGGCTCTATAGAATTCTTGTATAAGTATATCTGACCCTTGGTATTTTGCTTGTTTGTTTATTTTCATTTTATTCTGTTTGAATGCTTTTTAAATTTTTTTGATTTGCTGAAAATAAAAATTAAAAAAAAATTTGCTTGGATGGTGTTTTGCTGGAACAAACACATGAAGGATAATGAGGGAAAGAGCCTTGAACTCATTGGCACAGGGGGAAATTTCCTAAACAAAACTCCAATGTCTCAGGATCTAAGATCAAGAATTGATAAATGGAACCTCATGAAATTAGAAGGTTTCTGTAAGGCAAAGGACATAGTCAATAGGACAAATTGACAACCTTCAGATTAGGGAAAATATATTCCCTAACCCCATATCTGATAAAGGGATAATAGCCAAAATATATAAAGAACTCAAGAAGCTAACCACCAAGAAACCAAACAACCCAATAAAAAAAACAGGGTATAGAACTAAACAAAATTCTCAACTGAGGAATCTTGAATGGCTGAGAAGCATTTTAAAATGCTCAAAGTCCTTATTGATCAGGGAGAAGCAAATCTAAACAACCAAGAGTTTCCAAACCTTACACAATGGCTAAGATCAAAACCTCTGATGACAGCACATGTTGGCAAGAATGTGGAGAAAGGGGAGTACTCCTCCATTGCTGGTGGGATTGCAAACTTGTACAATCACTCTGGAAATCAATCTGGAGGTTCCTCAGAAAACCAGAAATAGTTCTACCTGGAGACCCACCTATACCACTCTTGGGCATATACCCAAAAGCTGCCCCACAGTGCCATAGGAGCACATGTGTTCCACTATATTCATAGCAGTCTTACTTATAATAGCCAGAAGTTGCAAACACCCCAGATGTCCAACAACACAAGAATGGGTACAGGAAATGTGCTTAATTAACTAAATGGAATACTACTCAGCTATTAATAACAAGGACATCCTGAGTTTTGCTGGCAAATGGATCGAACTAGAAAATATCGTCCTGAGTCAGGCAACTCAGATCCAAAAGGACATGCATGATATGCACTCACTAATAAGTGGATATTAGTCAAAAACATACAGAATATCCAGGATACAACAGACAGAACTCAAGATCGTTAACAATCTGAATGGCCCAAGTGATGCTGCCTCAATCCCACTTGGGAGGAAAAACAAAGCAATCATGGACTGGGGGAGAGGGAGTGAGGGACCAGGGTGGGAAAGGGGACAGGGAAGGGAAGAGGGAACATGATCAGATATTGAGGTGGGGAACAGGACTAAAGCCCTGAGGGCCAGCAGGAAGAATGGAAACAGGCAACCTGAAGAGGTAGGAGGTGGAGGGACCCTCTCAAATGAATCAGAGACCTGGAAAGTGAGAGATTCTCACGACTCAAAGAGAATCACCTTAGATGAAATGCCTTACAATAGGGAGAGAAAACTTGTAGAGTCCACCTCCAATAGAAAGACAGGGCATCAAGTGGAGGGATGAGATTGCCATCCCACAGTCAAAAACTCTGGCCCAGAATTGTTACTGTCTGAAAGAATTGCAGGGACAAAAATGGAGAAGAGCCTGAGGGAAAGGAGGTCCTGTGACAGGCCCAAATTTGGATCCATCTCAAGGGGAGGCCCTAAGGTCTGACACTATTACTGATCCTATGGTATGCTTACAAACAAAAGCTTAGCATGAAAGCCCTCCTAAAGGCCTATCAAGCAGCTGAATAATCAGATGCAGATATTTACACCCAACCAATGGACAGAAGCTGGTGACCCCTGGGAAAAGCTGGAAGAAGCTAAAGAGGAAGGCAACCCTATAGGAAGACTAGCAGTCTCAACTAACCTTGACTCCCGAGATTGCTCAGACACTGAGTCACCAACCAGGCAGCATACACCAGCGGATACGAGGTCTTAACTCAGAGAAGTTGCACCTAACCTTCAAGAGACTTGAGGCACCAGGGAGTGGGGAGGTCTGGTGGGATGAAGGTCAGGGGTGGGGACATCCTCTTGGAGACAGGGTTAGGGAAGAAGGAGGTATGAAATGTGGAACAGTCAGTGGGTATATCAGGAGAGGGATAAAGACTGGACTGTATAAAAAGATTAAAAAGTTAAAAATTGGATACAGGTGAAAGACTAAGGCAGACTTGTGAAGGAACATGTTACTGAAGCAGATACATGTAAAAGGATCCTCTGCTAAAGTAAGCACATGAAAGGACATGTGATGAAGTATTCTTTGCTAAGGACATGCATGTATTGGTCTGCCTAACATTGCGTAGTTGAACTGCATTCATTGGGGCTCCACAGGAAGAAATACACCAAAAAACTTCTGGTGGTGTACTACAGTTTCTTGCCACTTCTACAGACTCAGGCTGATTGGCAGAGCGATGTCAGCTGACACAGACACACATGCTGAGGCAAGACCTGTGGAGGATATGTGATGTATATGGGTATAAAAAGGACTTGATGAACAGTGATGGGGACTGAGCTAAACTTGCTTATAGAGCTAGTTCTGAAATGCTTGTGGGTCTTGTGTCTTCGCTGATCTTTGCTTCATATTTGCTTTGAGAGAAGCACAGCCAAGAACTTCTCCTGACATCACTTTGGGTCCTTCCTGTTGACTAGAGTTGAGGTTGTGGCTTGGCTGTCTCTGCTAGCTAGTGCCACCACTGCTGACTCATGTTTGCCATCCTGACTCTATGGAAGTGGACTGCTGGTGTATCTGTGAGGTATATGAGACTGGATTGAGCTGCCACTGGTAACCTGTGAACTGAACTGCCGATTTCCAGACAACACAGATGGGAGTTGCTCCAAAGAACCTTTCTAAACAAGACCACTTCCCCCATATCGTTTCTTTTCCACAACCACTGGTGGGTGGTAGACAAGGGAGATAAAGGCATTTAAGAACTATTATTTAAAATAGAATTTGAAAATATTAAAGTGACACCCTCCTTTTCTTTTAATTTTGAAACATGGTCTCACTAAGATGATCATGTGGTTTCTTTCATTCTTTTCCCTGATTCTATGGTGTATTACATTTATTTATTAAGTTATATATGATGAATTATCTTTGCATGTCTGCAATAAAACTGACTTGATGGTAGATAATACTTTTGATGTATTGTTGAATTCAATTTGAAAGTGGTTTTTGAGTTTGGTGTCTGCAGACATGATGATGTCGCCACTTGGCCCTTCCTTCAGTCTTTGTTCCTCTTCTTCCTTTGGACAAGAACAATTCTGGGTTAAAAACTTTGAGATGGGTGGGTGGCCCCCTCCTGTGACCAGGGGTCTTGTATATCTCTGGAGCTGATCTCAACAGGTACTATCTCCCCCTTCTCTGCCTTGATGTGTTCTTGGATTCAGTTTGAGAGAATTTTATTGAGTATTTTTGCATCATTCAAAAGGGATATTGGTCTGTATTTCTCTTTCTTTGTTGGGTCATTTTGTGGTATGAGATCAGTGTAACTGTGGCTTCATAGAATAAATTGAGTAGTGTTCCTTCTGTTTCCATTTTATGAATAGTTTGAGAAGTATTGTTATTAGGTCTTCTTTGAAGATCTGATAGAATTCTGCACTACACCCATCTGACTCTGAGCTTTATAAGATTGGAAGTCTTCTAATGACTACTTATACTTCCTTGGGGTTATGGGACTGTTTATATGGTTTATCTGATCCTGATTTAACTTTGGTACCCAGTATCTGTCTAGGAAATCATCCAGTTCATCCAGATTTTCCAGTTTTGTTGAGTATAGACTTTTGTAGTAGGATGTGATGATTTTTTAAAATTTCCTCAGTTTCTGTTGTTATGTCTCCTATTTCATTTCTGATTTTATTAATTTGGATAATCTCTCTGTGCCCTCTGGTTAGTCTGGCTAAGGGTTTATCTATCTTGTTGATTTTCTCAAAGAACCAGCTCCTAGTTTTGTTGATTCTTTTTATAGTTCTTTGTGTTTCTAGTTGGTTGATTTCAGTCCTGAGTTTAAATATTTCCTGCCGTCTACTCCTCTTGGTGTATTTGCTTCTTCTTGTTCTAGAGCTTTCAGATGTGCTGTTAAGCTGCTAATGTATGCACTCTCCATTTTCTTTATGGAGGCACTCAGAGCTACAAGTTTTCCTATTAGCACTGCTTTCATTGTGTACCATCAGTTTGGATATGTTATGCCTTCATTTTCATTAAATTCTAAAAAGTCTTTAATTTCTTTCTTTATTTCTCCCATAACCAAGTTATCATTGAGTAGATAATTGTTCAGCTTCCACTTGTAAGTGGGCTTTCTGTGGTTGCTATTGACAACCATCCTTATTTTGTAATGGTTGGATAGTATACATGGATTAGTTCAATGTTATTTTATCTGTTGAGGTTTGTTTTGTGTCCAAGTATAAGATAAATTTTGAGAATGTACCATAAGGTGCTGAAAAGAAGTTATATTCTTTTGTTTTAGGGTGAAATGTTCTGTAGATATCTGTTAAATCCATTGGTTCATAACTTCTATTAGTTTTATTTTGTCTCTATTTAGTTTCTATTTCCATGACCTGTGCATTGGTGAGATTAGGGTGTTGATACCTTTCATTTTTACTGTGTGAGGTTCAATGTGTGCTTTGAGCTTCAGTAACATTTCATATTTGGGGCATAGTTGTTCAAAATTGAGAGTTCATCTTGGTGGATTTCTCTTTTGATGAGTATGTAGTGTCCTTCCCCATCTTTTTGATAACATTTGGTTGAAAGTATATTTTGTTGGATATTAGAATGGGTACTCCTGCTTGTTTGTTGGGACTATTTGCTTGTAAATTTTTTCCCAGACTTTTACTTTTAGATAATGTCTGTGTTGGTCACTGAGGTGTGTTTCCTGTATGCAGTAAAATGCTGGATCCTGTTTACATATCCAGTCTCTTAGCCTATGTCTTTTATTGAGGAATTGAGCCCATTGATGTTGAGAGATGTTAGGGACCAGTGATTGTTGGTCCCTGTTATTTTTGTTCTTAGAGGTGAAGTTATGTTTGTGTGTTTCTCTTCTTTTGGGTTTGTTGTGAAAAGATTAATTTCTTGCTTTTTCTTGGGTATAGTTTCCCTCCTTGTGTTGGACTTTTTTTTCTTTTATACTATGTAGTGTTGGATTAATGGAAAGTTATTGTTTAAATTTGTTTTTTTCTTTGAATACCTTTGTTCTCCATCTATGGTAATTGCAAGTTTTGCTGGGTGTAGTAGCCTGGCCTGGCATTTTTTTGTTCTCTTAGAGTCTGTATGACAGCACACAACACACACACACACACACACACACACACACACACACAATTTAAATACTAAGTACAACCTAATCAGTTTGTACAATGTTATTTGTATGTATGTTTTGGAGGGTTGACTATTTGATGTTGGATAACCAATAGATCTTTCTTAGGGAAGACTATTTCTATTGATCTCAGTATTCCTCAGTTGTTTGTAGGTCTTTGTGTAAGCATTTCTATTGCTGTTCTTGCTTGGCTCATGTTTAGGCATCCATGTTGGTAATACTATTAAATGTAGCATCTGAAATTCCTAGTAGACACAATCTCACAGCAAACTCCCTGTTCCTCTCACTCTTACAATCTATACCAACCCCTTCTTCCACAATGATTCCTAGGCCTTGGGTGAAGGAGTTGAAGATATATCTTTGGGGACTGGATTCCACAATTTACATTGTCATTGAATGCAAAGAGAAGTGTGCTTGATAAGGGGTGAGGACTTGACTTATCTATGGATGCAAGGACAAATATTTAGGATGTACTTAGCGACTGTGATGCTTTAACAGAGTGGTGGTTGTAGAATCTCTGTACATAATTTTTAATTACCACTTCAGTCTTCTCAGTTATGATAACCTGTAAATTGTCTACTTGATCTTGGTTTAATTTTGGTAGGTCAGAAGCATCTAGAAATTTGTCTGTTCCTTTAGATTTAATAGTTTAGTGACACTCTGAAAGGCTTCATTGTATATTGTAATGTCTCATCTTTAATTTTGCAAATTTGGATGCCCTACCCCAAATTTAGATAAAGATTTGTCAATCTTGTTAATCTTTAGAAAGAGTCAATACTTCTATCATTGCTTATTTGTATTTTTTTTTCATTTTTATTTAATGAATTTTGGCCCTAATTTTGATGATCTCTTTCCATCTACTGTTTCCCAGGCAAGTCCAGAGAAGGGAAGACAGAGGAGCCAGGCAGGCCTATAGGCTAGGAAGCAACAAGCCTACATGGCAGAATGGAGAAGATCTAAAAATATTTCTAATTAAATAAATTGAGAAAATAAAAGAGTCAATGTTTAAAGTTATGAACAAAAGTTATAATAGATAAAATACAAAAGTCATAATGAAATACTATTATATATATATATGGAAATGCAGTATATTTATGTATAAAAAATTCTCAAAAATAGGTCATTTTACAATAGAATAATTAGATGAATACACAAGTATACGTGTGGGCCAGAGTTTTTATAAGTATAACCATTTGCTTACTATTTAAATTCTCTGGACATCTCTTCCACATGTAAAACTTCCAAGATATAATGGTGAATAACTATGCAATCCCAAGGCCATGGAGAATATGTGACTCATAAGTATATTTTCTTCATCTGACAAATTGAGTTTTCTTTATCACTGCAATCAATAGCATTCCAGCCCCATCCAGGATTCTTATGATGATTTATTATAACACATTTTCTACAGTCATTGTTGGACTCACCCTCATGCCAGAATCTGAAAGGGAAGAAAGAGCATCAGGGTGTTTCCTACAATGATGCTTGAAAAGAGGAAGCAAGAGGATGAATCTTGAGGATGAGGTTGGAATTTGTGGAGATCAGATTCAAGTATGTACAAAGCAAGTATTCTCCATCACTCATATCTCACATTTCCCTGGAAAACAGAGCCCATAGCACTCAGTGTTCTCTGAGCTTACTACCTAACCCATCTCCAAGGATACATCCCAGAGGATACTATTTCCTCATTCTTAGGTTTGGTATCAGGGGACATTCAACCTATTGCATTTATTTAGATGTTGAAAAGGTCTCTCCTTGGTCTCTTGTTTTAATAAAGTTTTTCCATAATACAACAGAATTATTTTAGAAACTAGAGAACTAGTTGAAATTTCTAGATAATCTGCTTATTTCTATCACCAAGCAAATAATTTAAAATTTTGGAGTCCTAGTTTTCTTCTCTGAAAACTGGATGGCTTGGGCTTCTTTGTCAAAGATCAAGTGGCCACAGGTGTGTGGATTCATTTCTGGGTCTTCAGTTCAATTTCACTGATTTACCTGCCTGTCTCTATACCAATACCATGTGGTTTTAATGACTATTGCTCTGTAGTATAATGAGGTCAAGAATGGTGATTTACCCAGAAGTTCTTTTATTATTGAGAATGGTTTTTGCTATCCTGGGTTTTTTGCTATTCCAGATAAATTTGAGAATTGCTCTTTCTGTCTCTGTGAAGAATTTCATTGAAATTTTGATGATGATTGCATTGAATGTGTAGATTGTGAACAATATCCTCATTATTGTTGCAAGATATTGGATCACATTGTTACCTGAATGATTATAAACTGGAAAAACCTGTTTCTAAGATGTAGTATGACTCAGCCTTTAATCCAAAAGCTTTCTCTTTATTGTAAACAGGTTGTTGTGGTGTGGCTCAGACCTAGCACACATCTTTAATCCAAAAGCATTTCTGTAATCAGGATTAAATAAAGTCAACAATAGAGAGGTAGAAGAAGCAACCCATTGACAGGGAGTGAACATAAGAAAATACCATAGACTGTGAGAGGAAGTCAGGAGGATGGATAGAGAGATGCACAGAAAGTAAAGGAGTAATATTGAGTTTGTGGGATACTTAAAACAGAGTGGAGAAGGAGAAGAGACTTTTTTCTTCTGGGCCATTGGCTGAATAAGAAGGTCAGCTGGGTGCTTCCTCTGCCTCTCTCAGCTAGCAGGATTTCACCCCAACATTGTGCTCCTGAGGCATTGATAAAAACAAACATTTGGGATTTTGTTTTAAAACACAACAGACTACATAATTTTCAAATCAAATATCAGAACAAAATATGGCAACATACTAAGATATTAAGAGTTTTTGAGTCATTACATAAATATGAAACACAACATCGGATTACGGGCTTTGATTTGTGAGAAATAAATAGTTATGATCTTGACATCAATTTTTCTAATAAAGATATAAATGAGGTCTGGAGAGGGGGCTCAGATATTAAGAATACTTGCTGCTTTTCAAGAAAATGTGAGGATTCTGTTCCCAACACTCATATTGGCCAGGTCCAATACGTAACCTGTAACCCTAGCTCCACAGATCCAACACCATATCATTGGCTCCACGGACCCAAATATACATGGTAGACACTCACAGAAGTACATCTATGTGTAAAGATCTTGGCTAGGTTTTTATCATTCTACACTCTTCAAACTCAATTTCCTCATCTCTACTGGGTATATCAGTAATGTGTGTCCCATAGGACTAAGGAATTCCATCCCCAGCAGTTACACCAGGAGGGAGCTATTTTAGCCTCATAATCAACAGCTGGAACACCCTAAATTCTCCTCAAGATACAGGATTGAGGACTTCTCTACATAACTCTAGACTCATGTGGCACTCTCATTGTATGGTGATCAACCCATTGCCATTGTTTATCACCAGCATCCAAAAGTCCTATAAAATAGCCAGCATCAGTTTTCAGGATCCCGGTGATGAAATCTTAAGAGGAAAGAAAGATATAGCATTAAGCCTGGACTTAGAGCATATTTTTCTGTTACAGAATTTTTATAAGACCTTTTAAAAATTATTTCAATGATTCAAAATTATAGAGTTCAATATGATATACATACACAAATACACAATAGTCAAATCATACTTTATCTCTTTCGGACCATAAATATTTTTTCAAATTTTAGATTACTAGACAAGTCTCCTACCCCAAGGAATGCATGTCTTTTCACCCCATCACCCACACCAGGATTGTAGGTCTCAAAACACAGTCAAAGTCATCACTCATGTTTTCCTGACTGCAAACAATCTCTGTCCACAATCTTAATGAATTCTCATCTCAGACTAACTCTCTGCTTTCTTCACCACACCATTCTTAAGAGTTGTGCATGAGAAAATTTTGCACATCAAATCATGCTCCATTCAAACCTCAACTATTTCATTTGTGATGGGTGGTCATGATCCTCCTGATTGGGTCCTGTTTCCCTGCTCCCCTCTCTATTAGGCAGTCTATTCTACAGAAAGCATTAGAGTGCTGAAACCACAAACTGGTCTTTCAAGCAGAAGCATTTTTGCCCTTCCCTCCAGCCTCCTGTGTTGCATTTCTGATGCCATGGTTCCTCAGAAGTTGTTTAGTTCCACTTAAATGGAACCAAGGTATAGAAGGCAAAGGCTGAAGTTACCATTCCTGTCTATCTACTGGAAAGCCTTCTGCCACGGTGCCAACACCCATGTCAACAAAACTCCCTCTTAGTAGAAACAGGCAGACAGCATGCCAGGCCCATGCTTCAGTCTCTCCCAGGATGCACTTGCTCTTCCTGGCTGTGGATCACAACCAGATGAGCACCCATGTGGAAGAAGTTCTCCATACTCTCCATACTCTCGTTCCAAGATGCCACCAAGTCAGTCGACTTGAAGTAGCAGTGGGAACCAAACGGCTTCCAATCCTTTGGGCAACAGCTCCAGACTTTGTCTTTGAGGGAAGAAGGAAATGTAAGTGCAATGTAATGAAGTCATTTTAAAGTTATTTGTGTGCAGACACCACATGGAAGCTGGGACTCCTGACTTCTTCCAGATGCAGCAGAGCCAATCACCTCTCAGGTGCCAAGAAACCCAAGTCTATCTCCTCTGGCACTAATATCAGAGTCCCTTTGTACTTCTGGGGTTCCATCAGGAAAAGCCAGAAGAACAGTGTAAAAAAGAAACCCAAAATCTCAATACCTAACACACAACAATCTGGGTATCCAAAGAATAGAATTCATCATACCAAGAATCAGAAAATTTTATAACATATATGTTATATTTGAACAATCTATCTCAATAATTATGGTAGACATATTCTGACAGAAACTACTACATTCATGATGATTAAAAATACCTCACAAAAATATTTAAAAGATTCTAGAAAAAGATGTAAAATAAAATGCCTAAGGAAAGTAAAATATATATAAAGTCACATCTCCCTCTGGTCTGCACCTCCCCCTGCACCTGTGGCAGATAGCGTGCCTGCTCCCAGCCACTGACCACAACCTGCCTGTCACCCAGAAGGTCTGCCCTAACCAGGGACACAGGTGAGACCCCTGGCCCAGTACCCACACCAGCTGTGACCTCCACAGCGCCCAACAGACATGAGATCTATCCTGCTCTGCCTGAGCATAATCCCCCTTCTGGTCTGTACCTCCTCCTGAACCTGTGGCAGATGGGTAAACTTGTCTCCCCACTCCACACAGCTTACCTGTTTCTCAGGAGGTCTGCCATAACTGGGGACAGAAGTAAGACCCCTGCCCCATAACCAGGCCAGTTAGGACAGAGCCCAACAGACTGGGATCTATCCTGCTCCACAGGAGCCACATTGCCCTCTGGTCTGCACCTGCCAGCTGCACCTCCAGCTGCACCTCCAGCTGCACCTCCAGCTGCACCTCCAGCTGCACCTCTCAGCTGCACTGTGTGGCAGATCAGCATATCTGCTTTCTGAACCCACAGCCTGCCTCTTTCCCAGGAGGTCTGCCTTAACCAGGTACACAGGAAGACTGCTCTAACCAGGGACATAAAGGCCTGTTCAAACTAGGGACACAGAGACATGCTCTATCTAGAGACAGGACTACCTACTTCCCAGGAAGCCTGCTCTAACTCAGGTCACAAAGCTCTACCTGCCTGCGAGTAGGACTGCTCCAATCTGAGAAACCTAGGCCAGTTAACATCAGGATAATCAAGGCAAAAGGCTGGCAAAAGGCAAGCACAAGAATATAAATGACAGAAGCTGATGTAATTTGGCACCATCAGAACCCAGTTCTCCTGCCAGAGTAAGCCAGCCCTACTGAGAATACTAGAAGGAAAACTCCAACCCAAAGAGGTTAACTATTCCCAAGAAAACACAGGAAATTCCTTGTCTCACAACAAACCCAAGAGAAGAAAATCACACATTGTAGGACCGTGAAAGGAGAGCATGCTTTCTGGTTGAGCACCAGCTATGGATGGCTGGAGACCCAGCAGGTTTCCCTCCAAGGGACAGCTTGTATTTTGCCATGCTCCCAGACTCCAGACTCCAGACAGGAGGTAGAAGACCTCCATTGATCCAAGCCCTTCAGGCATGTAGGACTACGCTCCTTCTAGCCCCTCCACAAGTAGAGGGTGTGGCTACAGGCCACAGAGTCTCAAGATAGAGCTCCTTATTAATGAGATACCTAAAGGCCAATAAAGGTTTCCCAGACCCTCCTCCTTGCAAAAGGTATTTAACCTCAGACCTGCCCTGAAAATACCAGAGTATAACTTCATCCATTTTCCACCATGACAATAAACATTTTAAGACCATGGACTATATCTTTTCTTTTCTTTGGGACCCGCTGTGGGGAACTATGGAGAAAGTTTTCAACTACTGAGCCACCATCTAATCTCCCTCTGATGACCTCTCTACATTCCAGCATTTCAGCCATGGAGGCTACCAACTCAAGCAAGGCAACAGAGCCAGCGATGACCCAGCCAAACGAGTTGCTTTGATCAGCAACAACTTATCCTTCTCCCTCCCCCTCTTAGGTTGCAGGCGACCTAGCCTGTATACCCCTGTCTTGACCCTTTTGCTGCCTCTCAGCAGGTCCTGAGAGCCCAAGGGCCCAAAAATCAAATGGTTCTCAACCACCTTTTGGCCCTGGGGACCCCAAACTCAAGAACTTTGGCCCCCTTGGGACCTCAGACTGTGTTACTCCACCCCAAACAGAGTCCCGAGTCTTCTCATAGCCCGATGTCTGCTTGGCACCAGTGTGGAGTGAACACAGTCAAATTCTTACGCCTCTGCCTCTCTGAGCCATGTAGCCCCTTGGAGGGGCAGACACCAAAGAACCCATAATTCAACCCACAGGATCCATGCACACACTACAGTCCCACAACATACATATAATATCACCTCCAACAACAAAATACTAGGAACTAACAATCATTGGTCATTAACATCTCTCAACATCAATGGACTCAATCCCCCAATAAAAAGACACAGGCTAATAGACTGAATGTGTAAACAGAATCCATCGTTGTGCTACATACAAGAAACACCCCTCAGCAACATAGACAGATGCTACCTCAGAGTAAAGGGCTGGAAAAAGTTTTCCAGGCAAATGGTTCTAAGAAACAAGCTGGAGTAGCCATTCAAATATCTAGTAAAATAGAATTTCAATCAAAAGTAATCAAAAGAAATGGAGAAGGACACTTAATATTCATCAAAGGAAAAATCTACCAAGATGAAGTCTCAATTCTGAACATCTATGCTTAAAATTCAAGGACAATCACATTTGTAAAAGGAGCTTTACTAAAGCTCAAAACATACATTGAAACACACACAAGAATAGTAAGAGACATCAACACTCCACTCTCACCAATGGACATAAAGTAAGCCAGAAACTAAACAGAGACACAATGAAACTAACAGAAGTTTTGAACCATATGGATTTAACAGATATCTACAAAACATTTCACCTCCCAAAAACGAATATACCTTCTTCTCAGCAACTCAGGGAATTTCTCCAAAATTGACCATATAATTGAACATAAAACAAGCCTCAACAGATACAAGAAGATTAAAATAATCCCATGCATTCTATGAGATCACCACAGATTAAGGCTGGACTTCATTAACAATTTAAACAAGAGAAAGCCCACATTCTCATGGAAAGTGAATAACTCTCTACTCAATGATAACTTGATCAGAGAAGAAATAAAGAAAAAATTAAAACTTTATAGAATTTAATGAAAATGAAAGCACAGCATATCAAAACTTATGGGACACAGTGAAACCAGTGCTACAAAGAAAATTCATAACATGAAGTGCCTTCATAAAGAAGTTGGAGAGGTCCTGTACTAAACTCAACAGCACACCTGAAAGTTCTGGAACAAAAATAAGCAAACACATAAAAAAGGAGTACACAGCAGGAAATAAACTCAGGGCTGAAAACAAACAATTAGAAACAATAAGAACAATACAAAGAATCAACTAAATCAAGAGCTGTTTCTTTGAGAAAAAAAGAAACAAGATAAATAAATCCTTAGTCAAACTAACTAAAAGGCACAGAAACAGTATTCAAATTAACAAAATTAGAAATGAAAATGGTGACATAACAACAGAAACTGATGAAATTAAAAAAAAATTAGATGTTACCACAAAAGCCAATAATTGGCAAAACTGAAAAATGATTTTCTAGACAAATACCATGTTAAATCAAGAGCAGATAAACCATATAAACAAGTCCATAATCACTAAGGAAATTAAAAACTTCCCAACCCAAAATAGCTCAGGGTCAGATGGTTTTAGTGCAGAATTCTACCAGACCTACAAAGAGGAGCTAATACCAACACTCCTAAACTATTCCATAAAATAGAAAGAGAAAGAACACTACCTAATTCATTCCATGAAGCCACAATTACCCTGATACCTAAACCACACAAAGATCCAACAAAGAAAGAGAATTCAGACCAATTTTGCTTATGAATATTGGTGCAAAAATACTCAATAAAATTCTCACAGACCGAACCCAAGAACATATCAAAACGAAATTCACCACTATCAAGTAGTCTTCATCCCAGGATGTAAGATTGGTTCAATATATGAAAATCCATCAATATAATCCACTATATAAACAAATTCAAAGAAAAAAATCACATGATCATCTCATTAGATGCTAAAAAGGAATTTGACAAAATACACCACTTCATGTTAAAAGTATTAGAGAGATCAGGAATTCATGACACATTCCTAAATGTAATAAAAGCAATATACAAGAAATCAACAGCCTACATCAGATTACATGGAGAGAAACTTGAAGTAATCTCACTAAAATCAGGGATAAGGTAAGGCTGTGCACTCTCTCTATATCTACTCAATATAGTACTTGAAGTTCTAGTTAGAGCAATATGACAACAAAAGGAGATCAAAAGGATACAAAATGGAAAAGAAGTCTAGATATCACTGTTTGCAGATGATTTGATAGTATACACAAGCAACCCTAAAAATTCTACCAGAGAACTTCTACAGCTGATAAACAACTTCAGCAAAGAGGCTGAATATAAAATTAACTCGAACAAATCAGTATCCTTCTTGTATATAAATGCTAAATGGGGTGAAAAAGAAATTAGGGACACAATATCCTTCACAATAGCCACAAATAATATATAATATCTGGTGTAAGTCTAACCAAGTACATTAAAGATCTGTATGACAAGAACTTCAAGTCCCTGAAGAAAGAAATTGAAGAAGACCTCAGAAGATGGAAAGATTTCCTATCTCATAGATTGGTAGGATTAGCACAGTAAAAATGGCGCAAAGCAAGCTACAGATTCAATGTAATCCCTATCAAAGTTCCAACACAATTCTTCACAGACATGGAAAGAGCAATTCTCAACTTCTTGTGGAAAAACAAAAAATTCAAGATAGACAAAATAATTCTTAACGATAAAAGATGTTCTGGGGGAACCACTATCCCTGACCTAAAGCTGTACTATAAAGAAATAGTGATAAAAACCACATGGTATTGGTACAGAGACAGAGAGGTCAATCAATAGATAGAATCAAGACCCAGAAATAAACCCAAACACCTATGGACACTTGATCTTTGACAAAGAAGCCAAACCATAAGTCGTAAAAAGAAAGCATCTTCAAGGAATGATGCTGGTTTAACTGGATGTCTACATGTAGAAGAACACAAATTGATCCATGTTTACCATCCTGCACAAAGCTCAAGTCCACATGGATCAAGGACCTCAATAAAAAAAACCAGGTATACTGAATCTAATAGAAGAGAAAGGGGGAAATCGTCTTGAGTGCAGTGACACAGGAGAAAAGTTCCTGAACAGAAAACTAGTGGCACAGGTTCTAATATCAACAATTGATAAATGAAACCTCTTAAAACTGAAAAGCTTCTGTAAGGCAAAGAAAACTATCAGTAGGATAATATGGCAACCTGGGAGAGATTGGGAAAATATCTTCACTAACCTCACCTGCCACAGAGGACTAGTTCCAAAATATATGACGAACCGAATTAAAAATTGGGTACAGAGCTAAACAGAGAATTCTCAGCAGAGGTATATCCAATGTCTGAGAAGCACTTAAACAAAGTTCAAAATACTTCCTTAGGGTAATGCAAATCAAAACCAAGAAGAATGGCTGAGATCAAAAACGAAAGTGACAGCACATACTGGAGAGGATATGGAGAAAGAGGAATAACTCCTCCATAACTGGAGGGATTGGAAACTGGTACAACCATTCTGAAAATCAAAACACAGTTATACCACTCCTGGGCATATACCCAAAAGATGCTCCACCATACCACAAGGACATGTTCCCTACTATGTTCATAACAGCCTTATTTGTATTAGCCAAAACTGGAAGCAATCTAGATGTCTCTAAACCAAAGAATAGATAAAAAAATATGGTTCATTTACACAGTGAAATACTGTTCAATTATTAAAAATGAGTACATCATGAATTCCACAGACAAATGGATGGAACTAGAAAATATCATCCTGAGTGAGGTAACACAGAACCAAAAGGAATGTGTGGTATGTACTCACTGATATGTGGATATTAGTCAAAAAGTACAGAATATCCATGATACACCCCCACCAAACCCTAAGAAGTTCAACAAGAAGGAAGGCCCAAGTGAGGATGCTTCAATTCCACTTAGAAGGGTGAACTAAATAATCATGGTAGGCAGTGGAACTGAGGACCTGGGTAGGAGAGGAGAGAGGGAGGGGAAAGGTGGGGCAAGATCATGTAGGGGAGAGACAGGAGAGAAGCCTAGGGGGCCAGGAGAATATAAGGAGGAGAAATAAGTGACCCCTGGGAGTTGGGGGTAGAGGCAGGGGAAATCTCTAGATAGTCCCAGAGACCTGGGATGAGACAGGCTCCCAGCACTCAATGGATATGACCTTAGCCGAAATCCCTAACAGTGAGGTGATGAAACCTGAAAAGATTACCTCCAGTAGTTAGACAGGGTCCCAGTGGAAGGATGCAGACGACAACCCACCTTCAAAATTTTTTGACCCAGAATTGTTCCTGTTTAAAAGAAATTCAGGGACAAAAATAGAAAAAAGACTGAAGGAATAGCCATTCCATGGGTGGGCACCAAACCCTGACACTATTTCTGATCCTATGTTATGCTTGCAGACAGGAGCCTAACATGTTTGTCCTCTGGGAGGCTCTACCAGCAGCTGACTAAGACAGATACAGCTACTTACAGCCAACCATTGGACTGAGGTCAGGGACTCCAACTGAAAAAGTAGGGGAAGGATTGAAAGAGGTGAAGGGGATGGCAACCCCATAAGAAGACCAACTCAGCTGGACTCCTGGAAGCTCCTTGAGACTAAGCCACCAAACAAAGAGCATACACAGGCTGGTCCAAGTTCCCTAGCGTATATGTAGCAGAGGACTGACTGCCTGTCTGGCCCCAGTGGGAGAGAATGCACCTAATCCTGTAGAGACTTGACATCCCAGGGAAGAGGGGAAGCTGGAGAAGGTCAGAGAGTACCCTCTCAGAGGCAAAGGAGAAGGGGCATGGGCTGAAGAACTCTGGAAGGGGGGCCTGTGAAGGGGGCAAAATTTGGGATGTAAGTAAATAAAATAATTAATTAAAATGTGTAAGTAAAAATTTAATGTAACAAAATACAATTATTTATATCTATAACTATGTGTTTTTACATTTCATAATTGAAAAATATTTAAGAGAATAATCTTTTTTAAATGCAATGGTTATAATAGAATGGGGGTGACAAAGTAATCAGTTAACTAGAGAAACAAAACCATAGAAATTGAGTTAAATAACAGAGGTAAAACAGACAGACAGAAAGAGAAAGAATGAAACAAAAAAAAAAAAAAACAAAGAAACAAACAAACAAAGAAGAAACAAAGAAATACAGTCTCCCCTCATGATCTCTAATCTGATTATACTAGGAGAGGTGTAAATTATATGAAAAATAAAACGAAGAATCGAGAAATACACATTGTACCAGATATACAGAGATATATTCGTATACATATATATCCCTATGTGCTTATATAGAAACCAAGAATGTCAAAGAGATGGAGAAACATCAAACAATGAGAGGAGATGGAGAAATGAATGGCCAAAGCATGTTGGGTTAAGAGAACTGAAAAATTACGTTTTCAATGGTAAACAAAGAAGACTCAGAAGAAGAGTATTGCATACCACTATGAATAACTTGGATAGATACAGACAGATACATTATTCTGTCTCTTGAGAAACCTTACCCAATATTCCACCATAGTGTGGGCTATATATGTCAGCATCCTTCTAAAAATTATACTGAGGCATGAAGAGAAAATAATATTTTTAGATTTAATTAAAATATAACTATAAAAATATATATCATTTTTCCACCATGTTCTCTCCTCCCTCTCAAATTCATGACCTATTTTTATTTTTATAAAAACTATAGGCAATGAATGACTGCCAAGAAAGGGAGATTTAAACTTCTCCAAGGATGAGCCTCATAATTGTTTATATAAGAACCAATCTTAGCCTTAAAAATGTGTGCTTTTATCAACTGAACCTTGCATAGCAAGATGCAATAAGACTAGACATAAACACTCAGATAGGGCCGGATGACCCAACCCAGTAGAAGAAAGTGTCCCATGAGCAGAGGATGCCTGCTTTTTTTCTGAAAGGAAACAGGGGAGCAGTGAATCTGGGAAATAAGGGAGGTGTTTGGACTGGGGGAAGGGGAAGGAAGGGAGGCTGCAGTTGAGATGTGTTATATGAGAAAAGAATAGAATTTTCAAAAATAAATATAAGACTGAGATGATTTCTAAAGGTATACTTTAAATGGCCTACCTTAAGTAGACCATCGGGCCATATCAATAGTATATAATATTTTATATTGTTTAGACTCTGTGTACAATGTGATTAGACTAGCATTTGATACCTGTCATCTTCTTCAAATTATGCAAATTTTAATAGAAGAATATCCTATAATACACCAGAACAGTCATCCTGCTAATCAGAATCATTTAAAACAAGAATCTTCTGAATACATATCCCAACGAAGAGAAGACTAAAGAGATGTGACAGCTAACATACAGTGTGGTGTACCAGAAGAGAGTCTGGTAAGTGTGACCTTCAATCAGTGCTGACATCAGTATAAAATCACTAGTTTTATCAACCCCATTTGCTTATATAAGATGTTCATGTAGAGATAGTGTATGCATATGTGTGGTTAGAACAGTATCTTTATATAATCACATGAAATCTTCTGTAAATTTAAAACTGTTCCCAAGAAATTTATTAAGCCTTTAAGAAGTTTGTATTCCCCTTTTCCTTCCTCTTCCCTCTCCCCACCCAGGACGTTCCCTCTCTGTCCCCCTGGTTGCTTTCTTCTCCCTTCCAAGTGTATTGGGGGGAGGGGACAAAAGTGAAGCCCTAAGGGCCACCAAATGAATGGAAACAGGCAACCTTGGGAGGTAAGAGGTGGGGGACCCTCTAGAATGTATCAGAGATCTGGGAGGTGAGAGACTCTCAGGACTCAAAGGAAGAGGCTTAGATGAAATGCCCAACAGTGGGAAGAGGAAACTTGTAGAGTCCACCTCAGTAGAAAAACAGGGCATCAAGTGGAGAGATAGGGTTGCCATCCCACAGTCAAAAACTCTGACTCAGAATTGTTCCTGTCTAAAAGAACTTCAGGAATGAAATGGAGAAAAGACTGAAGGAAAAGAGGTCCAGTGATTTGGGCCCAACTTGGAATCCATCTCAAGGAGAGGCTCCAGGCCTTATATTATTATTGTGCTATGGTGTGCTTACAGACAGGAGCCTAGCATGACTGCCCTCAAGAGGCCCAACAAACAGGTGACCAAGACAGAAGCAGATACCTACACCCAACTAATGGGTGAAGTCGGAGACCCATGTGGTTGAATTAGGGAAAGGCTGGAAGAAGTTGAGGAGGAAGAGACCACATAGGAAGACCAGCAGTCTCAACTAACCTAGACCCCGATATCTCTCAGACACTGAGCCACCAATCAGGCATCATACAGGAGCTAGTCCGAGGCCCCAACACATATACAGCAGAGGACTGCCTGGTCTGGCCTCAGTATTATAAAACATACCTAACCCTAGAGAAACTTGTCCTAGGGAGTGAGGAGGCCTGATAGGGGGCATGGGAGAGAGAGTGAGGACACCCTCCTGGAGATTGGGGATAGGAATGGGATGAGGAACTGTCAGAGGGCAGACATGGAAGGAGATAACAACTGGACTGTAAAAAAAAAAAAAAAAAAGATTAAAAACAATTTTTTAAAAAGAAGTTTGTATTCATTATAGAGGGCTTAATTTATTTCAAATTTGTGTGTGTGTGTGTGTGTGTGTTAAGATGAGAAACAGAAAGTGTGCAGAGATGGTTCAAAATAAGCAGAATCTAGAGAAATATAAGAATAATCAAACCCTTTTCACAAATAAGACTTGTGTAGACAAATTGAGATGTACATGTAGATTTTCTAGTCTGGGGTAAATGTACATGTGTACTTTACTTCTCAGTACACGTTACCTCACAATCTATTAGAAAGATTGCACAACTTCAGCAGATATCCCATACTCAAGTGCAGGCCATGCCAGCCAGAAAAGTAGAACCTGCCTGTGGAACACACTCCTTCATATCTCACAGACACACACCTCCACCACCACCACCACCATTTTGTCCTGTCCCTGGCCACAATTCCAGACTATCCCCTTCTCAATTGCAGGCCACATTAGCCAGAAGAACTGTAGACAAACTCAGCTGAGATGCACTGCTGGACCAGGAGCCAGGTCAGGTGCCAGAACTCCAGATAGACTCTAGCCATTGAACCACCTCTACTTTCTTAGGGTACCCTAACACCACCCCAAAACCTCTTCCCCTACTTACTACTCTGTCCCAACTGCAACACAGAGAGTCCCTGCTCACCAATGGGCCATGTCTGCCTCCAGAAATCTAGCTCACAACTCAGGCAGAAAACCTCTCCTTACCACAGCCACACAGATCAGAAGACAAGAGAGGTAACAGAAACCAAAAATTAAAACATCCATCCAACAAGTGCAAACTAGGAAATCAACATCTAGACCTATAATCACTTAAACTAAATGTCTGGACACCGGATACAAACACAATCAACATCCAAGGCGATATATTACCACCGGAGCCAGCTATCTTAAGCCCTGAATATCACAACACAGCTAAAGCACAATAAAAAGACCTTACAACAAACCTTATGAAAGGATAGATGTCCTTAAAGAGAAAATGAATAAAAATCATTAAAGAAATGAAGAAAAAAACAAACACACACAACACTTACACACACAGAGACAATACACACACAACACAAAAATACACAACACATACACACACACCACACACAGACAATAATCTTAAATGAAACATGCATCATAAACTCTCCCTCCTGCTTACTCTCCCCCTCCTTTCCCCCTCTCCTACCCTCCTCTTCCTTCTCCTCCCCCTCCATCCTCATTCTTTCCCTATCTCATAAGTCTAGGGAAATATTGTAACTCTTCATCTGATACCATAGTTCCTTCACTAAAGCAGGTAAGATTGGAATGGATGTGTGAAGTTCAGATAGTCTTCTATTGGACGTGTCCATCATAAACTGGTAAGTCACTGTGAACAAAGAAGGAATGAGCATGACATAGCCATCCCTGGAGCCTCATGTCATCAACATGGGCCAGGACTCTCCCTCCATTATCCTACCCCACTTGAGTCAAACATGGAGGCATGTAATCCCAGCATAGGGCCTCAGAAAGCCCAGAAAAGTTCTCGACTTGGAACTCAACTTGGATTCCTACCAACAACAATCTCTCCTGCAGGCCAAGTGCTCCCAGTGTACAGAGGCTTTAGTCTTTTAAGGGGCCCTGCTGTGTAATAAGTACTGAGGCTCCTAGGGATCTCTGGCCATCACAGAGGCTGAAGACTTAAAAGATGACATGGAATCAGTAATGTAAATGCTTATAGCAATGCCCAGAGGAAAGAATTTAGAAAAACAAAATGCAAAATGAGATATTGAGTTAAAAGGGGGTAAAAGAAAAATAAGTTAATACACATAGAAAATATAATCTCTGAAGGAAAGAAATAGAAATGTTTTGAAAGATGCACAAATGCTAAAGAAACAAGGTAAAAGTAGACAATCATAGAAAGAAATATAAACTTTGAAAATAATAAACTGGGGACAGGATTCTTCCAGTTTCTGTCTGCACCTGACTATCTTGACAGCACAGAGCTGATCCTGTGTCATAGTGCTCCATACTCAAATATCTCTGGAAGAGAGCTGGTCTCCTGGGAGTGCTGGCACAACTATGAGTAAAGGTAATCATCAGTTCTGTTCCAAAAGACCTTCCTGAAGACGCAAGACACAGGAACTGAGGAACATATTGGGACAGGATCCTTCTGGTTTACTTCTGATGCACAGACTGATCTGTGCCACAGCACTCCATACCCAAATACCACTGGGAGAAAGTGGTCTCCCCAGAGTGCTGGTAACCTGTGATCATAATTAATATCATCACTCCTGCTCAAATTCCTGGCCCAAGCAGCACCAGCCAGAGTCATCAGGACATAGGAACCAAGGAAGAGCAGAGGACAGGATCCTTCTGGTTTCCATCTGTGCCCTGGAGCTGATCCTGTGCCACAGCTCTCATACCCAAATTCCTCCTGAAAAGAACTGGTCTCCCAGGAATACTGACACACAGGCTTGCAGGACGGACAAGCCACAGTCCCATTTAAGTATTCATTTTACCAAGCAACCTTTCTGACATATACCTATCAATTTATTATCATCTGAGAACTAATTTCAAGCCTCTATGATCAGACATAATTTCCCTATTTTCTAAGACTTGGTTGATCAGACATAGCTTCCCCATTTGAAGTCTCTGTTGATTGGACATAGCTTCCTCAGAACAGTTATGCAAGCAGGACCCACTGCTCTCTACAACTACCACAGGCTTACTCAGTGGGACAGTTTCTCTAGGGACATAATAACATGTCTCCAAATACCCAGGTTTAATGATCACATCTGTAAATAAACACGGGCAAAAAAGAGGAGAGGAGGGTTTTACCCCCTCAAAAGTTTATTGAGAACAACATAGATTCATCCAGAGCTTTCAGCATGAGTGACCCCAGCCTTGGCTATGACCAACAAAGTGAAACAAAATATTGCTATGAGGATAGACAGTACAGTGAAAGCAAGGTAAGCATGTAGCACATGTAATCAAGGTAATAACCATACAGCCACCAAGTTTACCACAGGTTATTGTTAAGGTTTATTCTTTTGCTAGGTATTGTAATGCTAAATTCTAGTCCCAAAAGGCCTGTTCCACCAGGACAACAGGATCTGCACGTAGACCCAAATGACACTATGTGACATTATCTCTCAAGTTATCCCTCATTAGTGAATAAAGATGCTTACAGCCTATACCTAAGCAGAATTGAGATAGGCAGGTTTGGGGTCTGAGGAGAACCATGAGAATGGAGAAGGTGGAGAGAGGAAGATGCTGCCATGGAGTAGGTGAATCATGAAAAGATAGCCCTGAGACATAGTCAATTGGAGTTGAGAGATGGCCAGATGGAACTCGGCAATGTTATTGATAGGAAAGCAGATATAATAGCATAGAGGGTAGATATCTGCCCAGCCCTAGTGCTGATTAAGGCTTATTATAAATATAAAGGTTATATGTCCTTTATCTGGGAACTGAATGATCAAAGACAGGGTAGAAACCCTGGATTGAGTTTAAATACTTTCCACAATGGGTCTTCATCAAGTGGGAAGGGATTTCCACAGGCCTTGCCACAGTAAAGTCCCATCAGTGAAGACTCATATGCTGTTCCCTGAAGATGCTGCATGGACACCACAGGTCAGAGTAGTTTAAACATATGAAGACTTGTAAGTGGGGTGGATTTGAACAAAATACATTGTATATAAGTATGCAAGTTCAAAGATTCAATAAAAATATTTCTAAGCTAACATTTGTTCAAGAATATGCACACTTAACTATGTCAATAAAAATAGACTTTCTCCACTACTTTAAGCAAACGTTTCTAGTTCATGATTTGGGTCTGAACTTTAGTTCCTTGAACAGTAAAACAACTATCTTTAATGACTACAACCCATGCCTTTACAATTGACTGTGCTAATTAAGAAAGATTCTGCTTCAGTTAGAAGACGTCTTTAAATTGTGGAGCACACTGCAGACATGAAGGACTTGGTGTAAGTCACTTCCTCTCCATCTTAGCCTATGCAGTAACTACTGTGATCATTCTCACAGCAAATACGGAAGCAGATTGTAGCTCTGAGCTAAATTCACTAGAGATGGCCAAAGCTGTACACATAGTAGTTACAGTCTACACTTCTGTCTGATGATTTGAGGAAATTGAGAAACATACCTGAAATTGTTCTCGAAAACTCTCACAAGAAGATTCTCATAACTTGTCGAGTTCCTAATGAGGAAATCTCTTCTACCTCAAAAGAAATTTATCTATAAACCTTATTTACATTGTGTTCTTTACAAAACTTTATGTGGTTTATTTATTTTGTATAAGGCTCAACTCATCTATTGAACAGGGTTCTAGGAAACAATAAAAAGTTTGATTGAATGGTTAGAACTTAGATGTTATGAGTTAATGCAGTAAGTTGTAGTAAATAATAATAAGCCCATGGATGCTGGGAGATGATAAAGTGGTTGGTCGTCTTGCAAGCACAAGGACCTGAGACTGATTCTCAGAAGCTGCCTAAAAATGTCATGTGTGCAGATACATGCTTATAATGCCAATACTGGGGAGCAGAGACATGTAGGTCCCTGGGAGCTTCTTGTCAGCCTAATTGATGTTCTCCAGACACGCAAGAGACCCTGCCTCAAAGGAAGTGGATGATGTTCCTGAGAACTACACCTGAGGTTGTCCTTGAATGAAAAAGGAAATAAAAAAGACAGGACTATTCCTAAGGGGTTGAAAATATTATTACATATGCAAATGCACACGTTTGTGTGTGTGTGTGTGTGTGTGTGTGTGTGTGTGTGTGTGTATAAAATGGAAAGGACAGCCAGAGGCATCTGGATTGGTCCAGAGTGAAACAGGCCATCACTGGGTGGTGGGAGGAGGGCACAGGAACCAAAAGTGTAAAGGCCAGGATTGAGCCAAGAGACCAGGAGACCAAAAAGACCAAGTACCAAAATATAGGGAAAAGAAGTTGGGGCCTAGCCTAGTCCCTGGACGGAGAGCATAGGGCAGAGGCAGGCTATGCCATCTGGAATGTCTCTGTAACAGATACTGCCAGTGCTGAGATAGGCTGGTGAACAGGATCTACATAGATATGTTAGTAGACACCTCAGTTATCTGTTTGTCCCAATTTAGAGACCTAGTACACCCTTTCACACATATGTGCACATGCACACACATGAACATGCACACATGTACATACATACATTTTTAAATGTATATATTTTTATTTATATGTCCCTTTCCATTATCTTTGCAGTCTGCCTTTGTGTTCCTTGAAAACAACTGACTGATTTGTGGACTGTTTTCATGTGAGGTATGATTTGTGATTGGAGAGTAATGAGCCTGCTCCTCTGGCAGGAGTTAAAATCTTCAGGCTTTAAATTGTTGCCAGGAAAGAAGGAACCAAACAGACCTGGTCCAGTACTGCAATATCTAGCTTGCATGGGGCAAAAGTCCATTGGTTATGAGTTCTCTCTTTAGGTTAGGAGAAGTGAAGAGTGGTGTGAAATCAGAGGCAAGCTCCATAGGGTCTGTTGTCTCTTCCTCCTCACACACATTCCCTGGAACCTTCCCTCTACTATCCTTATCAACACATGCACATTCATGAGGAAGCAGTCTCCAATGGAACACATAATGAAACTAAGATACAGAAAATGCACATGTATGGCCCCTATCCCCAGTTCTTAGCACAAAACTTCTAAAAATTTGTGTGTCCATTTTTGTGGGGATTTTTTAAATTCCAAAAATACCTTCAAAGCAATAAATATAAAAGAAACATCTTTCCTCATGCATAACAATTCCATTTTAACTAGGCCTAACATTATACTAATGAGGTGACTATTGTCAGTCTCCAAGACTGTTTCAAAATGGGACATACCATATGATCAGACAGTTGGAAATCTCACTCCCACTCCCTTAGAAAGAAAGAAGGACTGAAACTGAGATCAGTTTCCAGTAACCAACCATAGACCTGTGAAGAAATTCAAACCTAGATTAAACTCAATGAAGCTTTTCAAGTATCAGATAGGAATTGATATGGATAATGCTGAGATGGATTTGGTAACTTTAAAGTCCAAAAACCTCTTGTCAATGGTTATTTGAGATTTAATTCCTTAGGGGAAGAAGTGTTTAATATGAAAAAAGCATTACCTATACTTTCCAGTTGACCTTGAGGATGAAGAAGCAAGAACTATAGTGTTGACTTGACTGAATGTCCAGGAAGAGAAAATATTCCCCTGAGCTATTCAGAGGCTAGCTGCTCTGTGCTTTTTAGTTCATCTTGAGAATACACTCCCTCTTACCCATCTCTAGCACATGCTCCCCCTGATGCACCTCCAGCATACGTTCCACTAACTGATTTCTGTGTAGAGCACTACACTCTGTACTCTACATCTGCTCCTTCAGTCTCCAGGTTATGCTGGCATGCCTTTTAATAAACAATGCTGAAGTAATAGAACAAAATCCAAGTGAAGAACATCCTGAAATAAACCATAACATTAGACAGAAGAAAACAAGTTGGGAGGGAAAATGGAAAATCAAAGCCTGAGCAAAGTTGTGGTGAGCTCCAATCTGATGTGCAGACAAATGTAAAATGTCTGAGTGTATTCAGAGAAATGGGCAGCATAGAAAAGCTAAGGTTTATTTGGGCTTATACTTCCAAAGGGAGAGTCCTTAATGGTAGGGAAGACATAGCAGCAAGCAGACTAGAAAATTTATGATCATAGTTCCATCTCTATTCAGGAAGCAGAGAAAGAAAAATGAAAGTGGGATTAATGTCATAACTTCTCAAATTGTGGGTGTATGTTGCATGCATATACACACAAATGCATGTACACACACATGCACATATACATGATGTAATTCCTCCTGGAAGGCTAGATCTCATAAAGATTCAATAACCACTACCAAACAGCACCAACCTCTGTGAACCAACTATTTAAATATATAACCTATGGGGGATATTTCTCATTCAAACCATCACAATGACTAATCTCATCTGCCAGGGGAAGTGAATTAGAAGAAATTCTAGGAAAAGACCTGAAAAAAATGTATAATAGTTTGAATTGGTTTGGCCCATATATACTAATGTGTTTGAAAGCTTGGCCCACAAGGAGTGACATTATTAGGAGATATGTGTTTGTTGAAATAGGTGTGGCCCTGTTGTAGCAAGTATGTCACTATGGGGGTTGGCTTTGAGATCATATGCTCAAGCTCCAGGCAGTGCAGTAGAGACCCTCATCCTGGATGCCTGAAGAAAGACAGTCTCCTGCTGGTTGCCTTTGGATCAATATGTACAACTCTTTGCCCCTGCAACAATGTCTGCCTGAATGCTGCCATGCTTCCTGCCATATCATAATGTACTAAACCTCTGGAGCTCTATGTTAGCCCCAATTAAATGTTTTCCTTCATGAGAGTTGCCTTGGTCATGGTGTCTCCTCACAGCAATAAAATCCAAACTAAGACAGTGAGATAGTTCAAAGAAATCAAAGACAGTCGATGAGTTCCTATGTAAATTCCTAAAGAATAGACAAAGAGCTATACCAATTGAGGGACCATATAACACATGAGAGAAAAATTCAGAATAAAAACAAAACTGAAATACTAGAAATTAATAATACAATAAGCCAAACAAAAGGCTTCATAAGTACTTGTATCTCAAAGAAACAGAATTTCTGAACTAAACGACAATGTAGAAGAATTGATACAACTCAACAGGGTCAAACCAAAACTAATAAAATATGAACAGGCTTTTCAGATATTCAGGTCACAACAAAAACTCAGAAGCTAAGAGTCATGGACAAAAAAGAGTAGGCACAATGTTATTGTGCATTATGTGCTCAAATGCTGATTTCTATGCCCCCATATCTGGTTACAATCATTATTCGAAGTATCTCCTGCCTCACTGTTGTGTCAGCATTGCTCCCCATTTATTCTATAATTTGACAATAAATGCTAATCAGTCAGTGACTGGGCAGGAGGGGGAATAGGGCTGGTCTAGATAAGAGGAGAGAGAGAAAAGAAGTGGGGATTAGCCAGGAGAACAGTCAGGAGAGACAATAAGAAAATAAACAGGAGCGGGAAAACTATGAAAATGCAACTACCTCAGGAACTTTGGCTGGGAGATAGCCAGATTAGCTTACAGTATTAAAACAGAGTAATGCTGCTCAGTTGTTTACCTTTAAAGCATGTTATATAAATATAATAGCCCAGTCTCAATTAATATAACCCACTTTTAAAAAGCCATTAACATGAATAAAGAAAATTTCATTCTAAAAGTGCAGAAAATATTTACACCAAACATTAGAGTAGAAAATTTCCCAAAATTCAGAGAATGGTTGCCAATCCAGATATAGGAGGCATGTGATCAACAGACAAAACTATATAGCAACCATTATTCACCATAATATAACTAAACCACTGAATAGAAAGACTAAGAAAGTATGTGGCAAAAGAAAAATACCAAGTCACATGTAAAAACAAGCCAGTCAACATAAAAGCAGATGTCTCAGCAGAACTACACAAGCCAAAAGAGTTTGGAATTATATATTTCTTCTTTAAATATTCTAATAGTAAGAGTAGGAGTAGTAGGAGTATTTACTCACTTTAGATCCCACTTACTGCCCCCTCCCATTCACTCTCCCATAATCCTTTCCCCAGCCTCTGTTCTCCTTTACCTCTAAGTGAGTGGGAGCTCCCCTAGGTATCCCCCATTATAGGTACCTCAAGTCTCTGCGAGGATAGGCACTACCTCTGTGACTGAGGCCAGACAAGGCATCCCAGGTAGAAGAATATATCTCAGAGACAGGAAACACCTTATGGGCTAGCCACCACTCCAGTTGTTCAGGATCCACATAAGGACCAAGTTGCACACCTGCTACATATATATGGGGAGGCCTAGATCCAGCCCATGTATGTTCTTTGCTTGGTGGTTCAGACACTGAAGGCCCTAAAGTTCAGGTTAGTTGACTCTGTAAGTCTTCCTAGGAGTTCCTATCCCCTTCAGTCCCATAATCCTTCCTCCTATTCTTCTATTAAGAAGAATATCCCCAAGCTTCATCCACTGGTGCTGTCTAAGGCATGGGTCTCACATTAGGCTGGTTATTGGTCAGCCATTCCCTCAGTCTCTGCTTCGTCCTGCATTTCTTGTAGGCTGGATACATTATGGATGGAAAGATTTGTGGGTGGGTTAGTGTCCTTACCCCTCCACTGAGGTTCCTGCCTAGCTACAGGAGGTGGCCTCTTCAGGTAACATATCCCCACTGCTGAGTCACAGCTAAGAACTCCCCCATTGATTCTTGGGTACCTCTCTTATCCCAGATCTCTTGTCTCTTCCTGAACATGCCCCTACTTCCCCACCCTCATCAGTTGCATATTTCTTTTAATTTTCATGGCCATCTGGCCATCCCTCCTGTTCCTACCCACACTTGATCCTGAACTCCCCTATTTCCCTCCCTTTCCCCTCTCCCACCAAGCTCCCTTCCTCTGTCTGTCTCTTATGACTATTTTATTCACCCTTCTAAGTGAGATTCAAGCATTCTTTCTTATGCCTTCCTTCTTGTTTAGCTTCTTTGTGTTTGTGGAGTGTAACATGGGCATGCTGTATTTTAGGGCTAATATCCACTTACAAGTGAGTATATACCATACATGTCCTTTTGAGACTGGATTACCTCACTCAGGATGACGTTCTCAAGATCCATTAATTAGCCTGCAAAACTCATAATGTCTTGATTTTTAATAACTGAATAGTGTTCCATTGTGTAGATGTACCACATTTTCTTGATCTACTCTTCAGTTCAGGGATATCTAGGTTGTTTCCAGTTTCTGACTATTACAAATAAAGCTGCTATGAACATACCTTAGCAAGTATCTTTGTTGTATGGTTGACCATCTTTAGGGTATATGCCCAGGAGTAGCATAGCTGGGTCTTAAGGTAAAACTATTTCCCAGTTTTCTGAGAAAATGTCAAATTGATGTTGAAAGTGGTTATACAAGTTGGCACTCCCACCAGCAATGGAGGAGTGTTCCCGTTTCTCTACATCCTTGTCAGCATGTGCTGTTGCTGAAGTTTGATCTTAACCATTCTGATGGATGTAATATGGCACCTCATAGTTGTTTTGATTTGCATTTCTCTAATGTCTAAGGATTTGAACATTTCTTTTAGTGCTTCTTGGCCATTCGAGATTCTTTTGTTGAGAATTCTCTGTTTAGATCTGTGCCAGATTTTTTAATTGGTTATTTGGGTTGTTGATGTTTAACTTCTTGAGTTCTTTATAAATTTTGGACATTAGATGTCTGTCAGATGTAGAATTGGTGAAGATCCTTTCCCAATCTGTAGGCTGCTGATTAGTCCTATTGACAGTAAACTTTGCCTTGCAGCTTTGCCTTTTCGTGAAGTCTCATTTATCAATTGCTGGTCTTACAGCCTGAGTTCTAAGTGTTCAGGAAACTGTCTTCTCTAACAACTTGTGCAAGGGTATTTCCCACTTTCTCGCTTAGGGGGATTTTAATATAACAGGTTATATGTTGAGGTCCTTGATCCACTTGGACTTGACTTTTGTGCAGAATAATCAATATAGTTTGTTAGTAGTGAAGTTCAAAGAAACAAAACGAAAGAAATTAGATTCAGGAATCTCTCTCCCTTCTATCCTTTTTTCTTATATAGTGATGGGGTAAAATTCAGGTGATAAATTGATGGGAAAAAGAAGAACCCAAAAAGGAGCAAAGAACAGTTATATATTGTCTCTCTGCTGGTAAAACAGAAGAGGTAAGACAACCCTCAACATTAGAAGAGGTGAAGAGGGCACTCAAGCATAATGTTGGCTTTGTACTTGGTTGGAATTCAAAGACACCAAATGTTGAAAGCAGTTTCACTTATCTTTTACTATTTTGTGGGTTCTTCTTTTTTCCACAATTTATCCACTCATTATCCCCCCCATGGCTTCACCTCCTATTCACTAGATAGAAAGGAAAGAAGAATAGGAGGAAGGGAAGGAAGGGAGAGAGAGAGAGAGAGAGAGAGAGAGAAAGTTAGTTTTCCCCCAAGAGTTTCTTACTGAAACAATTTTACAGAGACGGGTTGCAGAGAGAACAAGCTAGATGACACAGGTGAAGAGAGAATGAATCAGAGAATGTGAAGGGGCAAGATGATTAGAACATATTGCCATAATTAGTTTGAGGTCAAGTAGAGCAATGATTTTAACCATCTCTTTCTGACTATTGTTCCCCAGGACCATCCAGGAGAGAGAAGACAGTGGACACAGGCAGACCAAAGGGATAGGAAGGAACAAGCCTACATGATGGCATGTAGAGGCAAAGATAGGCAGATCTCTGTGATTTTGAGGCCAGACTAGTCTATGTAGTGAGTTTGAGGCCAGCCAGGCCTACTTACATAGTAAGACTATATCTCAAAAACCAAATATAATTAATAATAATAAAGACCAGAGTTTTGTTTAGAAGTATCGTTGTGCCACCTTGTAGGAAAGACAAGAAACATAACACTGGACTGAATCACCAGGCCACAAGGTTCTCTTATACAACTGTCACCAAGCAGAAAGACATCTTCTAGGGTAGAGAACTCGATGGAGGATCTGGACTATCTGGGAATAGAGATGGTCTTTACTGGGATTAAGATGACAGGAGAAGAGGTGGACTTAATGGCTGCCTTAAAGAGACTACTTATAACTAGTATCCACTGCCTACTAACTACAAACCAATTGTCCCACATCTTTTAACATGTGCCATGATTTATTCATACATCAGGATTAAGATAATGAAGGGCTAGCAGAATATTTTGTTGGGTTTTAGTGAAATTGGCTAGTGATAAAGTAAATATGATCTTTTAAAAATATATATGACTTCCAGCTTAGAGAATACTATCCCTGCTTTCACTCTCTAAAGAGAAGATTTGGCTTAATTAATTACTTTCAATTTTCCACAAAGATGGAAATGCCACTTCAGAAGCTGCCGCCTCTGTTATGTTGCACATATTGACTTATGTAACTGGTTACATGAACATGTCTGAATACTGGAAAAAAATATGACTCACTGGCTCAGGGCTGAGCAAATTTTGCCTGTGTTTCCATTTGTCACCATTAGCCTGCTTCAGGAAATATTTGAAATGAAAGAAGCAATTGTCTATATTATTTTTCTATGTCAACTTAATCAGAATTTGTTGTGTCAGAAGATGCTACCTTTCACTTACTGAAAGGCACTTTAGTGTAGTTTTCATAAAATATCAGATAAAATATTTAATATTTCTCATATTTTGTAGTAGGTGTTGGCATTCCTACTTGAATTCAAAGGGATCCTGGAACTTGGGAGCATAGTAACGACACAGCTCTGTGGTTGAACAATATCCCAGAGAAAAGGCATCCTAGATACCAGAACCCAGGGACCATATAGCTCTTTGAAGAAGCCTCCTTAGCAGAGGTGTTGCAGCTGCTGTAGAATAACAGCCCTGCTTCCCAGCTCCTCTACTTCAGGGTTGCAGTTCCAGGGAAGAGTATCCCCAGTAGAGCTGAGGGACTCAGGAACCTCAGCCCTGCTTTCCTTCTTCCACTCGCCTTTCTTCACTTCTTGGCTTCTTGGTTCTTCTGATGAGTCACACAGGCTGCGAATCTCATAAAAAGAGATTTATAGGGAGGGATGAATCCAGGATATGGAGGGACAAATCCACAGGTGACTGCTTTTGCTTCCTGCAGAAGAGAGCAGGGACCTAAACAGTAGGCAAGACTTATATAGAATTTTGTAAGGGGAGGAGCTTCCAGGGCACAGATTTCCAGGGTGAGATTGGTGGGATTTCAAGAACTGAGCTTGGAGTTCAGGGATTGGTGGATTTTTTAATAGGGTGAGGTCTGTGCATTCTCCTGCCTTTGTGCTGGAAACGAAGGCTCTTTAGAACCATAAGGGAATGTACTGCATTGTGCATAGCTTGGGATCCTGAACCATGATTAAGGGACATGAGTAAATGAAGAAAGAGACAGACACTGAAGGAGGGACAAAGACACAGATACAGTAAAGCTGGGATCAGATAAGTTGGTATCTCTGATGGAGAAGCTGCAGCATCGCAGAAGCTTAGCATGCGTATTACATAAAGATGAACAAGGAGGAAGGGTTGCTACTCCCAGTAGGAACAGGCTCTGTAGGGGAGCAGTTTGGGGCAGTGACCATCCAGTGGAGAAAGCAACAGCAGACAGCTTTTGTTCACACTTGCACAATCTGCACATACAGAATGGAAATGTAATTGCCTCTTAATAATGATAATATGATCATCTCTAGAGAAAACTCTAAAAACTCTACAAAGTGAATGTACAACTCATATATAATTAAACTTAAGCCGGGCGGTGGTGGCACACTCCTTTAATCCCAGCATTGGGAGGCAAGGCAGGCGAATTTCTGAGTTCAGCCAGCCTGGTCTACAGAATGAGTTCCAGGACAGCCGGCTACACAGAGAAACCCTGTCTCGAAAAAAACAAAAAAAGAAACATTAAACATAATAAACAAGTTTGATACAGTGGCAAGATAAATAGTAATCATAGAAAAGGCCTTTGCAGTTGCATAGAAATAGAAAAAACAATCCATGTCAAAGATTATTAAAACATTTAAGGGTAAAATTCTAATGCATTGTTGCCAGGAAACAGAACTACAATCTCATTTTGGGGTATATACACTGAAACATAAAAATACCATCACCTAAAGACATCCACATTTATGTTATTGGCAGTATGACTCACAAAAGTAAAAAGTTGGAAATAACCTGTGTGTCGTGAATGAATGCATTATAAAGATTTAATACTTATCTATGTGGGTAGAGATACACATCATAAAAATAAACATCCTCTAATTTGTGACAAGTGATGAATGCAGAAGGTGTTTGTCTATCAGAAGCTACTAAGTACTGTATGATCTCACTTAGAAATGATGTCTGAAAAAGTTTATCACAGGAATTAGAGAAAATGCTGGTGAGCACACAAACTGCAAAATAAAACATAACTAAACACTGAGATCCAAGGTACAATAGAATGACAATAGTTAGCACCATCCTGTGTATCTGACTTTCCTTTAAAAGACTGTAACCACTCTTAACCACACACACACACACACACACATACACACACACACACACACACACACACAATGGCAACTATTCTAAGTAATGAAAGATGCTGTTAACATGGTTTGGATAATTATTTCACAGTAAATATGCATACCAAGCCAGACAATATAACTGAAATATATAGAATTTTATTTCTAAATTTCATGTCAACAAAGCCAAAGAAAGATCTAAAAAGAGAAAACAAAAGAGATGGAAAGAACATAGCATACACTTGTGAGAGTCCATGAAAACTTGAGGAGTTGTCAGCAAAGCTCCTCACGTGCACAAAATGGTCCCCATGTAGTCCATGGTACATGGAAATTACTAAACAAAAGGTCATTTTATGAAGGAGTAAGTGCATGAATATACAATTATATATGTGGTCCAGGGTTTTCATATGTATAACCATTTGCTGCCTACCTAAATTCTGTGAAGAACAGGTAGCTATGTAATGGTGGATAACAATTCAATTCCAAGGCCATGGAGAATGTATGATTCATAAGTATATTCTCTTCATCTGACAAACTGATGGCTGTGTATCACTGCAAGGGATATCATTCCAGCCCCATTGAGCATTCCGACGATTTAATATAACACATTGTTCATTGTCATTGCTGGGCTCACCTCTGTGCCAGAACCTGAAAGGAAGGAAAGAGCATCAGGGTGTTTCCTACAATAACACTTGAAAAGAAGAAGCAAGAGAAAGCAAGTCTAAGGATGAGTTTGGAATTTGTGGAAATCAGATTCAAGTATGTACAAATCAAGTGTTCTCCATCACCCATATCTGATATTTCCCTTGATAACAAGGTTCACAGCACTTAATGTAATATCAGTGTAATACTTATCTCCCAGCACACATCCAGAAGCTACTGCATCTTCCTCCCTCGGTCTACCAGGGGACAATTAACACATACTGACTATTTATATGCTGAAAAGGACTCTCCTTATTCTCATGTATTAGTATAGCTTTCTTCCATTTTACAACAGAACTATTTTAGAGACTAGAGAACTAGCTAAAATCTCTAGATAATCTACATATGTCCTTATCAAGAACAAATCCTTTAAAATTGTGGATTCCTGTCTTTTCTCAGGATGGTGGAGGCTATGCAGCATTGTCCTTACTCCAAGCAAAGAACTGTGGGCAGAGGTAGTCGGGGATAGAGAGGACTGGGAGGCAGACACTTTGCTGTGCTCAAATCGAAGTCAAGGGTGCAAAAATGCAGAGGAATAAAACCTTTAAGTTGGAGGAGCAGAATCATACCCCAAGAAAGCGTCATCAACATCACCACCAGCAGCAGCAGCAGCAACAGCCACCTCCACCAATACCTGCAAATGGACAGCAGGCCAGCAGCCAGAATGAAGGCTTGACTATTGACCTGAAGAATTTTAGGAAACCAGGAGAGAAGATCTTTACCCAACGTAGCTGTCTCTTTTTGGGCAATCTTCCCCTGACATTACTGAAGAAGAAATCAGGAAACTTTTTGAGAAACATGGAAAAGCAGGCAAAGTTTTCATTCATAAGGATAAAGGTTTGGGCTTTATTTGCTTGGAAACACAAACCCTAGCAGAAATTGCCAATGTGGAGCTGGACAATATGCCACTCCATGAAAATCAGCTGTGAGTGTGCTTTGCCTGTCAAAGTGCATCCCTTACAGTCTGTAACCTTCCTTACTACATGCATAATGAACTGCTGGAAGAAGCCTTTTCTGTGTTTGAGACCAGGTGGAGAGGGCTGTAGTCATTGTGGATGATGGAGGAAGGCCCTCAGGGAAAGGCATTGTTGAGTTCTCAGGGAAGTCAGTTGCTTGGAAAACTCTGGACAGATGCATTGAAGGCTTCTTCTTGCTAACTACATTTCCTCTACCTGTGACTGTGGAGTCTATGAACAAGTTAGATGATGAAGAGGGACTTCCAGAGAAGCTGGTTTAAAAAAAAAAAAAAAAAAACAGCAATTTCACAAGGAGAGAAAACAGCCACCCAGATTTGCACAACCTGGGTCCTTTGAGTATGAATATGCCATGTTCTGGAAGGCACTCATTGAGATGGAAAAGCAACAGCAGGATCAATTGAACGGAAACATCAAGGAGGCTGGTGAGAAGCTGGAGATGGAGATGGAGGCAGCAAGCCAAGAGCACCAGGTTATGCTAATGAGGCAGGATTTGATGAGAAGTCAAGAAGAGCTTCGAGGATGGAGGAGC